>JAAMXK010010150.1:0-15145 GCA_019693575.1 Thalassiosira oceanica | reverse complement strand
GGTCGGAGGTGATCGCCTTGTTCCAGTGATACACCGGGAGGGCTTCGGAGCCTCACTTACCGCCGGCGGTCCCCGGCGACGTCGAAAAGCAGCCGAAGCCGGCCGCTGACCCAGCATCATCGCCCGTTCTCGACCGTGCTATTTCAAACTCGAGACCGTTGCTTTCCCGGCCATCCCCTGGTACCGTATGGACTCCTCGATGCCCCATACGAAGGAAACCACCCCCTTCGCCCGTATCGGGGCCCATCGGTGCGTCTATCAACTCGTAAAGTTGCCCGCTCCGACGAGGTCGCTCTCGTAGAAACACTGGCTTTGACCACGAATACTCGATCGGGAGCTACTTAGATTTCGCGTGTTGTGCATGCTAGCCGGCGCCGACCTTTAGCATCGGCGACGCAGGCTTATTACGTATCGCCTGGCGTGCCCGGCGACTCGAAGGCGGCGAGGTGGACGTTCGACGAGCTAGCAGAGGACAGGGAAGAGTCGCGCCACTGGCATCATCGTGGGCGCTGCGATTGCGGTACGGCGCACGAGGAGTGCAGCGCGGAGGGCTCGGAATTGAGGGAGTTCCAGTCGATTCATCACGTTGGCCGACAGGCTTCCATCATATTCTTGGCATTCTTCGTCGGCACCTTGTCCTGCCTGGAGAGGCCGCCCGTCTCCTTCGACAGTGTTTCCATTGTGGAAATGGTGGTTCTGTGTGTGGGCCGTCGACTTGAACTGTGGCGTCTCGAGGAATCCCATTCGAGCGTGTGCCTCTTCGGTTTCCAGCACGACGCGGTCGTTCCGTGGCGCTGTCCGTCCCCTACCCTGTCCGCGCGCTAAGGTCGCCGGCCGGAACGGTGAGACGGTGGTGACATGGTGGAAAGGAAAGGCCCTCACCGTCCTCTCTCCACAATTCACTCCGCCGGATTGTCCCCGACCCGTCCGGCTTCAGGACTGCCAATCGGCGGGACCGCTGTCACTGCTGACCCCAGACAGCCCTCAATTTCGATTGGGATGACTTGTCTGGCGATTCTTGGGTGTGGCCAATACTACGCCCGCCGTCCACGGCCGTCCACACCCGAGGGCGAAACTGGGCAACGGGGGGGGAGAAGCTATTTATTCTTTTCAGCCAACACCTCATCTTCTCTGTCTCCGAACGGACGTGGCGGTCGCAGTCGGGAGGAAGCCGGTGGACTAGTCGCTCTCACTGAATCGATTGTACGGTGGAGAGGCAGGAGGTCTGTCCGCAGCGACGGGGCTTCCCTCCAAGGCAAGGACCAGCACTAGCAATTCCGAGAAGAGCAGTTGACGCCCGATCGCAGTCAACCAGGTCGACAGGGCGCCTCGCCAATGTGGCCGAGGCGGTGGAGTTGGGGGACGCATGTGGAGCAAAGCACGGGCACAAGGCCGAGGACCCAGCGTACCTCGTGGAACAACAAGAGAGGGGCTGCGGACAGGGAGGAAGACTTAAATTGCGTGGGCGACGCAGATGGTCGAAGTCGAGAACATGAATGGCTAATGAATGAGTCATAACTACTTGATGCTGTGCATGACGAATGAACCTTCTTCAAATTCCAAGCATCTTGACTTCCTCCCCGTGGGGGCTCTTCGTCTCTTCTACGGCAAGCTGGTGTCCCCTTAATGCCTCGTCACTCTTCACCTCAGTCGTGTGGCCTTCCATGAACATGTACTTGATGCCATTGAGTGAATCCTCTTCTACTCTTTGCCGGTATCTAGTGCTGTGCAAAATAAGATTTAGTTCCCATTGTTGAATTCCAACGTCGAGATTGATCCTGCTAAACACAAGACCCTCATCGCGGCCTTCTGCCAGTGGCGAACGCGTCTTGGTTTGTATTCAACGACTCGTTCGACATTGTAGCACGTAAGGCCGAGATAGTAGTGTGCATACAATGATCTAAGCTCGGCAGCTTCCGTCAACATCGCCCGGGTGACATCCTTTGCCAATCCGAGATTTCCAACTCAGCTTCATACTGTCTTCATACTTGACTCATAATTTATTTGATACGAATCAATTTAATTTTAAACTTGCATTGCTTCCTCCCGCTGATGACTCTTCATCTCCTCCACGGCGTCTCCATATCCCCTGAGTGCCTCGGCATACTGCGCCTTGGTGGCCTCGCCTTCCATGAACATTCGCTTGATTTCATTCAGCGAATCCTCGTCCCCCATCTTGGCGGATATCATCCAGTGCTGCACAGCGACTTCGTAGTTGCCGTTGGTGGATTCAACAGTGCCAAGACAGTGTCTGCTTGACACCTGCCCTTTAACTGCTGCCTTCTGCCAGTATTGAACGCCCCTTGGTTTGTCCTCTTCAACGCCATCACCTTCGTAGTACACGAAGCCAAGATTATAATGTGCATGCACTGATCCAAGCTCTGCAGCCTCTGTCCACAGTTCGATCGCCCGTGGAACATCCTTCGTCAACCCAAAATACCCATTGTCATAAAAGCTGCCTAGATGGAAGATTGCTTCTGCGTCCCTCTTGCTCACGCGCTTCTGAACCATTGCGAGCTTGGATGCATCGTCAGACGGATGAGGAGTCCTGCAAAATGGGCAAATGTCGTATATTCCTCGCTGCTCCGCAGCCAAAATGCAGCCGTTGCACACCGACTTCATGCAACAGACATTTATCTGAGAATGTTCGCCCTCGGGCAATCCAATGAAGAGAAAGCAGATCGGGCACCTGTCTCCCTCCCACCTCTCGTGCCCCTCGTTGAGCAGCCTCTGTGAACATATCGCGGACTCGGCTGACCGGTCCTCGTCTGCATCTCCCACTGACGCTCCGTCCTCTTGGGGACCTCCAGCCGATTCGTTGCCTGGGCCGACTGAATCCATCCTAACCCTGATACCCTGATCTTCGGCACCGGCGGCACGAAAGTCTGCAGTCCCGATTTCTTCTTCGTCGGCACTGTCGGCGCCTTGTTCGCTTGGTGCGCTTGAGTATCGGCTGCTGTATGCTGTACTGCTCTACTGTGGCTCGCCGCTGCAGGCCGTCTCGTTGACTTTCCCCGTCCTCCGGCTCCTCCCTCTTCCCGTCCTCTTCGCCAGTGTTGTCTCCCCAGGTTTTGCCGTTTTGCCGCCAACCGGGCTCCGGCTCTGCCGAGTGCGACCGGAGAAGGAGGCCGTCCGTCTCCTTCGACAGTGCTTCGGCTGGGTTGAACGTGGGACTGACCGTCGGCGTGAACAGAGGTGTCCTCTGTTGTGGCAGTCCAGCTTCCTTCTTCTCCGTGGCTTCTGGAAGTTGGAAGGGGCTCTGTGCGATTTGTGTGGTGGCTGGGGCTGTGCGGTTTGCGGTGTGCGGTGTGTGTGCGTGTGCGTCGAGAGTCGACCGAACGACGGCGAGGCTAACCCAACCTGGGGCCGGTGGTTCGGTTTGGCTGTGTTTCCCCAGGTCCTCCCACGTTTGGGGGCTCGGCTCTGCTGACTGCGACCGGAGAAGTGAGGCCGTCCGTCTCCTTCGAAAGTGCTTCAGCTAGGGTTGAACTGTGGGACTGACCGTGGCGTCTATTGTCGGCGTGAACAGAGGTGGCTTGTGTTGTGGCAGTCCAGCTTCCTTCTTCTCCTTCCGTCTGGAGGGGCGTGTGTGGTTGTGCGCTGTGCGCAGTGCCGGTGTGGGGTGGCGGGTCCAGGACCCGGGCTGGCAGGGGCGAAGCACGTGGGCGAAGTGGCCGGCGGCGGCGTCCCGTCGACAGCCCTTCGGACGAACGTATGTCGCACAGTCAGCGGCGTCATCCTGTCCGTCTCTCTTGATCCAATCTTTCCCCACTCGGAGGAAGCCAACGCGCCGCGGGAGCGAGGAGCAGGCAGCAGCGGAGGCGAGGACCGATAGAGGGGCCTCCGAGCATTAAAAGGGACTGGAAACGAGCAGCAAGGTCAGCGGCGCAATCGTCTTGGGTATCGAGCACTCGCGCCCATGGTCGATAAGAGCTGGATTCCCAGTCCCCGGGCGAGAGACGGCGGTCCCCACGACCATCAATGGTACGGCGACGGTGGATGCGGATGGCGGGCTGCGTTGCAGCCGCCAGGCAACGCGGACTCGCATCCCGTCCCCATGGGAGACAGGGAAGGCGATAGGCGGAGGGCTCCGTCAAATGGGAGCGTGTCCCCCCGGCGGGCCGAGAAGTAGGTGGCGCATCGCGAGGACGTTGGCAGTCCGGGAGGAAATCATGTGACAGCACTATCACAGCGGCCGGACATGCCGGACCGCAGGCCGCGTTGACTCTCGACGAGGGGGGACGTGACGACAATCTTCCTGGTGAGGCGAGTGCATCGTCCTCCGGGGCGTGCCGCCGAGGATGTCTCTTCCCTCAGAGGAGAGCAATGACATTAGTGGAAGGTACCCTCCGCTCCGCCATGTGGTAACGCACGGACCGCGGGGTAGGCGACGATGATCGACAGCTTGGAAGCACCCATGATAAACATTTTTGGTTGACATCCAGCAAGCCATCGGTCTAACAAGAGATGAGTCAAATGTCTCTGGTTTTGTGCTCGTCAAATGGGGAGGAACTAAGGGAGGGAGGGCCTCAGCACGTCACCTTAGAGGCATTGCGTAGCCAGCCGCCACCACGCACAAGGAAGAGGAGATCCGGGGAAGGGGAGGGCATGTGAGCTGCGCTGACGAAATAGCTCGTAGGGTCTATGATGATCTAGCACGAAGTCAAAGTCAGGCGGCAGTTGCCCCAGTTGAAGAGCAACCACTCGAGACTTGGGCAGACACGGATGGGACGGCCGCTGATGGGTTTAGCTTAGTTGATTCGATTGATCTCTAAATTCCGAGTCGCTTGGCTTCCTCCCGCTGGTGGCTCTTCGTCTCTTCTACGGCGTCTCCATATCCCCTCAAAGCCCTGGCATACTGCGCCTTTTTTGCCCTGCCTTCAATGAATATCTGCTTGATGGCATTGAGAGACTTCTCGGCCCCCATGTTGGCAGATATCATCCAGTGCTGCAAAGCGAGTTCGTAGTTGCCATTGTTGAATTCAAGAAGGCCAAGACTGTGCCTACTGAGTGCATGCCCTTTCATTGCTGCCTCCTCCCAGTGCTGGATGCCTCTTGGTTTGTCTTCATCAACTCCATCGCCATGATAATACGTGTCACCAAGATCATAATGTGCCTCTAGTGATCCAAGCTCTGCAGCCTCCAACCACAATTCGATCGCCCGGGGGACATCCTTCGGCAATCCAAGTATTCCATGGAAATACTTTTGACCCAGTTGGTAGATTGCTACTGCGTCCCGCTTGTCCACGCGCTTCTGAACCATTGCAAGGGCAGATGCCTCGTCGGTCGGGTGAGGAGTCCTGCAAAACGGGCACCTGTCGTATATTCCTCGCAGCTCCGCAGCCAAAATGCAGCCATTGCACACCGTCTTCATGCAACAGGCATTCGTCTTCGCATGTTCGCCCACGGGCAATCCAACGAAGAGAAAGCAGATCGGGCACCTGTGCCCCTCCCACCTCTCGTGCCCCTCGTTGAGCAGCCGTTCTGAATGTCTCGCCGCTTCGGCTGACCGCTCCTCGCCTGCGGCTACCACTGACGCCCCGTCCTCTTGGGAGGGAGCTTGAGCTGATTCATTGCCTGGTCCGACTGGCTCCATCCTTTACCTGATCTTCTGCACCAGTGCCAGTGTGCTGTCGTGCTGTCCCGTTATTCTTCTTCGTCGACACCTCGCTGAGTTGTGCGCTTGAGTATCGGCTGCTGAACTTGCTCTACCCCGGCAGTCGGCCGTCTCGGTGACTTTCTACGTCCTGCTTCCCGTCTTGGCCGGTGTCTCCCCAGGTTCGGTTGGGCGGGCTGCCGCTCGGCTCTGCCGAGTGCGACCTGAGAAGCGAGGCCGTCCGTCTCCTTCGAAAGTGCTTCGTCAGGGTTGACCTGTGGGCTGACCGTCGGCGTGAACAGAGGTGTCTTGTGCTTGTAACTGTCGTTTGTGGCAGTCCGCTTCCTTCTTCTCCTTCCGTGCGTGGCTTCTGGTAGAAGGGGGTTTGGATTTTGTTTGGCTGTGCGCTGTGCGTGCGGTGTGTGTACGACGACGACAAGGGGCGAAGCATGAACGACGAAGACAAGGGGCGAAGCATGGACAAAGTGGCCGGCGGCGGCGTCCGACAGGACCCCCACGGCCCTTCGGACGAACGGATGTCGTACGAGAGGTCCGCGTCAGACTGGACGGCGATCGCCCGTACAATCCGCGGGCCGGATCTTTCTCACCCGGCGGAAGCCAACGCGCCTAGCGGAGCGGAGCGGGAGCGAGGGCAGCGGAGGCGGGGGACAGACGGCCGAGGCATTAAACGACGACGACGACGACGACGACGACTGGGCCGAGGGCCAAGGAGGTCGGTCCACAGCAGGACGTGTGGGCACGCGTTGCCCGCTCCCTCTAGGGCGAGATGGCGGTTAACGATGGGATGCCGGACGGAGAGGCGGGTGGCAAGGACCAGCACTTCCGAGGAGACCTCGAGCTGTTTGCTGTTGGCGCCGCAATCGCCGGCTGGTCAATCGGAACGGAGGCGAGCCTCAAGGGAGAGACGTAGCGTCCGACTCGGCCGAGGAGGTGGCTCGGACTGAGCCGAGGGAGGCCGCGGACCCAGCTCGCCCCCGTGAAGAGGAGCGGAACACTCAGGGATCAGGGGATGCTCCGACGGAGGGCAGTCCCGGGGCGGGGCTGAGCAGTGCTCAAGCGGCGCCTTCCAGCCACTCGCAGATAGACTTCGCGGCACTTCGATGAATTTTCACTGCCATCGGACCCGGCGGATCGGACCCGGCGGACGAGTCGAACAAGGACTCGCGCAATTTCGGCCCGGGGAGGACGGGGGCACATTTCCGGGCGAGGAGGAGTCTTCGCTCGCTTTCGGGGAGCGCCATTGGGTAGGATAGGAGGGAACCGAGACCCCGGGCTGGACGTCGGCGGGGGGGAGGAGCCGAGGGAGGACGAAGGACGGGGCACTCGAAGGAGGGACGACTGCTGGGGCCGGCCGGGGGACGTTCCCCGGGTCCGGGACGGAGACAAGGTCCACCCCGCCCTCCCCGCCACGTCCTTCGGGGCGCGAGGTTTGGTGCGACTTCCGAAATCGTCCCGCTCGGAAACGAACGAGGGAAATGTTCGCGGACCAACACAATGACTGGGCGGCGTTGGAACTGGGCAAAGTCGTCGTGAACTGCAAAGACTCAAGACTAATAACGTGACCATAACTCGACGATATCAACTAAACTCTAAACTCCGACTCTCTTTGCCTCCTCCCGCTGGTGGCTCTTCATCTCTTCCACGGCGTCTCCAAACCCCCTCAGTGCTTCGGCATACTGTGCCTTGGTTGCATGGCCTTCAATAAAAAGGTCCTTGATGGCATCCAGGGACTTTTCATAACCCATCTTGGCAGATATCATGAAGTGCTGCACGGCAAGTTTGCAGTTCCCTTGATTATATTCAACAACGCCAAGAAGGTGTCTGCTTTCCAAGTGCCCTTTCAGTGCGGCCTGCTGCCAGTGGCAAATGCCCCTCGGTTTGTCTTCTTCAACACCATGGCCATTGTAATACGTGACACCAAGATTGTGGTGTGCGTTCACTGATCCAAGCTCGGCAGCCTCTGCCATCAATTCGATCGCCCTTGGGACATCTTTCGGCAACCCAAGATAACCATGGAAATACTGGTCTGCAAGATGGTTGATTGCTTCTGCGTCCCCCTTACTCACGCGTTTCTGGATCATTGCAAGGGCAGATACATCGTCAGACGGGTGAGGCGTCCTGCAAAACGGGCACCTGTCGTATATTCCTCGTCGATGTGCGGCCGAAGAGCAGCCGACGCACACCGTCTTCATGCAGCAGACATTGATTCTCGAATGTTCGCCCACGGGCAATCCTAGGAAGAGAAAGCAGATCGGGCACCTGTCTCCCTCCCACCTCTCGTGCCCCTCGTTGAGCAGCCTCGCGGACTCGGCTGACCGGTCATCGTCTGCGCCTGCCACTGACGCTCCGTCCTCATGAGAGGGATGTCCAGCCGATTCATTAACTGGGCCGACTGGCTCCATCCTAACGTTGATCTTCGGCACCGGCGGTACGAAAGTCTGCAGTCCCGATTTCTTCTTCGTCGGCACTGTCGGACTGTCGGCGCCTTGTTCGCTTGGTGCGCTTGACTATCGGCTGCTGTATGCTGTACTGCTCTGCACTGCTCTACTGTGGCTCGCCGCTGTAGGCCGCCTCGGTGACTTTCCCCCGTCCTACGACTCCTCCCTCTTCCCGTCCTCTTCGCCGGTGTTTCCCCCGGATTTGCTTTGGGAAGGTGGCGCGACTTTCGGTTGGGCGGGCTCGGCTCTGCCGAGTGAGCCGGAGAAGCGATGCCTCTCTTTCGTCAGTGCTTCGGCTAGGGTTGAACTGTGGGACTGACCGTCGGCGTGAACAGAGTTGTTTTGTGCTTGACTGTCGTTTGTTGTCGTCCAGCTTCCTTCTTCTCCTTCCGTGGCTTCTGGTGTAGAATAGACGTAGAAGGGTTTGTGTAAATTGTGTGGCGCGCGGTGTGGCTGCTGTGTGCTGTGTGCTGTGTGCTGTGTGGGTTGTGTCCGCGACGCCGACACGCCGACGACGACAAGGGGCGAAGTGGCCGGCGGCGGCGTCCCGTCGACAGCCCTTCGGACGAACGGATGTCGTACGAGAGGTCCGCATCAGACTGGACGGCGAACGCCCGTACAATCCGTGGGCCGGATCTTTCTCACTCGGCGGAAGCCAACGCGCCGAGCGGAGCGGAGCGGGAGCGAGGGCAGCGGAGTAGCGCGGAGGCGGAGGACAGATGGCCGAGGCATTAAGAGACTGGAAATGGGCATGCAAGATGAGCGTCATCAACGGCTCGCGTGTGAAGGCTGACCGGGACGCGACCAAGGCAGGCCGGAGGACGAGGCCGGAGGATGGAAGAAGTTTCCGAGAGAAGATGGGATGACAATCCGTGGCGGTGGGCCGTTATCACAGGGAGTCGAGGGGGGCTTCTTCCTCGAAGGAGAGTGGCGGTGGAGGTTGGGCGTGGGGTCCAGGCCGCAGCGACAGTCCTCACAGTGTGACGGCGACGGATCTATGAATCTGCTGTTGTCAGCGTCTCCCCCGATTGGTCGGCCTCGACGACGTCGACGCGTTTCCGTGGAACGACCGACGTTCGGTCAACCCGTCCATGGGATGCACGTGGACTGGGACGATGATGAGTTCCATCCACGCAGACTCGAGTTTGGGGGCTTGGGCCCATTGCATCCTTTGGCCGCTCCGGGGCTTCTCTCCAATCCTCCAATCGTCAATGGCAGCATTACGTATCGGGCAGGCCGTGGGAGGAAGGGACCTTGGCGTGGCCGGCGACTCGAAGGCGGCGCGGCGGACGTTCGACGAGCAGAGAGGGCAGGGAAGAGTCGCGCCACTGGCATCATCGTGGGCGCTGCGATTGCGGTGCGGCTCACGAGGATAACAGAGCGGAGGGCTCGGAATGGAGGGAGTTCCAGTTGATTTGTCATGGTGGCCGACAGGCTGCATCATATTGTTGACATTCTTCGTCGGAACCACCTTGTCCTGCCTGGAGTCTGCTTGTTTTCTTAGACAGTGTTTCCCCTATGGTGGAACTGGTGGGTCTGTGTCCGACCGTCGACGAAGTGTCTTCTCGAGGAATCCCACCGGGGTTTCGTTGAGAAATTATTTATTCTTCTCAGCCAACGCCTCGCCAGCTCTGGCTCCGAGCGAACGTGGTGGTCGCAGTCGGGAGGAAGCCGGTGACACTTACTTGGCCGCCCGAGGGGAGGGGGCAGACGCGGCGGGCGGCTGTGGACTCGTCGCTCTCGCTCGAACAATTGCACAGTGGAGAGGTAGGAGGCGGCTTCCCTCCAAGGCAAGGACCAGCGCTAGAAGAGCAGTGGACGCCCCATTTGCCGGCTGGTCAACCGGATCGACAGGACGCCCTCCTGATTTGGCCAAGGCAGTGGAGTGGAGGGACGCATGGGGAGCAAGGCATGGGCACAAGGCCGAGGACCGAACCTCGCGGAACAACCAGTGAGGGGCAGGGGACAGGGAGGAAGGAGTAAGTAGTGTGGGCGGCTCGAAGTCAAGAACATTGAATGTCACAACTTACTTGATCTGTGTATGAGAAATGAATCTTGTCTTAGCATGTTGACTTCCTTCCGGTGGGGGCTATTCTTCTCTTCTACGGCAGGCTGGTTCCCCTTAATGCCTCGGCATACTTCACCTCGGTCGTGTGGCCCGAACGCGTCTTGGTTCGTCTTCAACAACACATTCAGCATTTTAGCGCGTGAGGCCGAGATAGTAGTGCTTCCAATGGCTTTCGTCAACATTCGCCCGGGTGACATCCTTTGCCAATCCGAGATTTCCAACATCAGTCTTCATACTTAAATCTAGTCTTTATTTGACTCTTATTTATTTGATACGGAAGAATTTTAAACTTGCATTGCTTCCTCCCGCTGGTGACTCTTCATCTCCTCCACGGCGGCTCCATATCCCCTCAGTGCCTCGGCATACTTCGCCTTGGTGGTCTCGCCTTCCATGAATATTTCCTTGATTTCATTCAGCGAATCCTCGTCCCCCATCTTGGCAGATATCATCCAGTGCTTCACGGCAAGTTTGTAGTTCCCATTGTCATATTCAGCAATGCCAAGACAGTGTCTGCTGATTGCATGCCCTTTAACTGCTGCCTCCTGCCAGTATTGAACACCCCTTCGTTTGTCATCCTCGACGCCATCGCCATAGTAATACGCGATGCCAAGATTATAATGTGCGTCAACTGATCCAAGCTCTGCAGCCTCCGTCCACAATTGGATCGCTCGGGGGACATCCTTTGCCAATCCCAGGTGTCCCTGAAAATACTGGTTGCCAAGATGGCTGATTGCTGCTGCGTCTCCCTTGCTCACACGTTTTTGCACCATTGCAAGCGTGGATGCATCATCAGTCGGGTGAGGCGACCTGCAAAATGGGCACCTGTCGTATACTCCTCGCTGACGTGCAGCCAAAGCACAGCCGTTGCACACTGACTGCATGCAACAGACATTTTCTTTCGAATATTTGCGCACGGGCAATCCAATAAAGAGAAAGCAGATTGGGCACCTGTCTCCCTCCCACCTCTCGTGCCCCTCGTTGAGCAGCCGCTCTGAATGTCTCGCCGCTTCGGCTGGCCGCTCCCCGCCTGCGGCTACCACTGACGCCCCGTCCTCTTGGGAGGGAGCTTGAGCTGATTCATTGCCTGGTCCGACTGGCTCCATCCTTCACCTGATCTTCTGCAACCAGTGACACCAGTGGCAGTGTGCTGTCGTGCTGTCCCGTTATTCTTCTTCGTCGACACCTCGCTGAGTTGTGCGCGTGAGTCTCGGCTGCTGTACTTGCTCTACCCCGGCAGTCGGCCGTCTCGGTGACTTTCTAACGTCCTGCTTCCCGTCTTGGCCGGTGTCTCCCCAGGTTCGGTTGGGCGGGCTGCCGCTCGGCTCTGCCGAGTGCGACCTGAGAAGCGAGGCCGTCCGTCTCCTTCGAAAGTGCTTCGTCAGGGTTGACCTGTGGGACTGACCGTCGGCGTGTGAACAGAGGTGTCTTGTGCTTGACTGTCGTTTGTGGCAGTCCGCTTCCTTCTTCTCCTTGGTAGTGTTGATTTTTGTGTGGCTGTGCGGTGTGGCGACGACGACGACAAGGGGCGAAGCAGACAGGCTCCCTCCAGGGCGAGATGGCGGTTAACGACGGGATGCCGGCGATACCGGACGGAGACCGGCGGGTGGCAAGGACCAGCACTTCCGAGGAGCCTCGAGCTGTTTGATGTTGGCGCCGCAATCGCCGGCTAGTCAATCGGAACGAGGCGAGCCTCAAGGGAGAGACGCAGCGTCCGACTCGGCCGAGGAGGTGGCACGGACTGGAGGCCGCGGACCCAGCTCGCCCCCGTGGAACTACCACGAGGAGCGGAACACTCAGGGATCAGGGGATGCTCCGAGGGAGGGCAGTCCCGGGGCGGGGCTGAGCAGTGCTCAAGCGGCGCCTTCCAGCCACTCGCAGATCGACTTCACGGCACTTCGATGAATTTTCACTGCCATCGGCGGCGGATCGGACCCGGCGGACGAGTCGAACAAGGACTCGCGCAATTTCGGCCCGGGGAGGACGGGGGCACACCTCCGGGCGAGGAGGAGTCTTCGCTCGCTATCGGGGAGTGCCATTGGGCAGAATAGGAGGGAACCGAGACCCCGGGCTGGACGTCGGCAGGGGGAAGGAGCCGAGGGAGGACGACGGACGGGGCACTCGAAGGAGGGACGACTGCTGGGGCCGGCCGGGGGGACGTTCCCCGGGTCCGGGACGGAGACAAGGTCCACCCCCACCACGTCGTTCGGGGCGCGAGGTTCGGTGCGACTTCCGATCGTCCCGCTCGGAAACGAACGAGGGAAATGTTCGCGGACCAACACAAAGACTGGGCGGCGTTGGAACAGGGCAAAGTCGTCGTGGATCTGCAAAGACTCAGAACTAATAACGTGACCATAACTCGACGATATCAACTAAACTCTAAACTCCGACTCTCTTTGCCTCCTCCCGCTGGTGGCTCTTCATCTCTTCCACGGCGTCTCCAAATCCCCTCAGTGCCTCGGCATACTGTGCCTTGGTTGCATGGCCTTCAATAAAAAGGTCCTTGATGGCATTCAGCGAATCCTCATCCCCCATCTTGGCAGATATCATCCAGTGCTGTACAGCGAGTTCGTAGTTGCCATTGCCGACTTCTGCAACGCCAACACTGTACCTGCTCGCCACACATCCTTTCATTGCGGCCTCCTGAAAGTTACGAACGCCCCTTGGTTTGTCTTGTTGCACACCATCACCCTTGTAATACGCAACGCCAAGCATGTAATGTGCGACCACTGATCCAAGCTCTGCGGCCTCCGTCCACAATTCGACCGCCCGCGAGACATCTTTCGGCAACCCAAGATAACCATCGTCATAATAGTTGCCAAGTTGGTTGATTGCTGCTGCGTCCCCCTTGTCCACGCGTTTCTGAATCATCGCGAGCTTGGATGCATCGTCAGACGGGTGAGGAGTCCTGCAAAATGGGCACCTGTCGTATATTCCTCGCTGCTTCGCAGCCAAAATGCAGCCGTTGCACACCAGCTTCATGCAGCAGATATTCATCATCGCGTGTTCGTTCATCGGCAATCCAACGAAGAGAAAGCAGATCGGACACCTGCCTCCCTCCCACCTCTCGTGCCCCTCGTCGAGCAGCCTCGCGGACTCTGCTGACCGGTCATCGTCTGCAGCTGCCACTGACGCTCTGCCCTCTCGGGAGGGAGCTCCAGCCACTTCATTGCCTGGGCCGACTGGCTCCATCCTAACCCTGATCTTCGGTACCGGCGGCACGAAAGTCTGCAGTCCCGATTTCTTCTTCGTCGGCACTGTCGGCGCCTTGTTCGCTTGGTGCGCTTGAGTATCGGCTGCTGTATGCTGTACTGCTGTACTGTGGCTCGCCGCTGCAGGCCGTCTCGTTGACTTTCCCCGTCCTCCGGCTCCTCCCTCTTCCCGTCCTCTTCGCCAGTGTTGTCTCCCCAGGTTTTGCCGCCAACCGGGCTCCGGCTCTGCCGAGTGCGACCGGGAGAAGGAGGCCGTCCGTCTCCTTCGACAGTGCTTCGGCTAGGGTTGAATTGACTGTGGGAATGACCGTCGGCGTGAACAGAGGTGTCTTCTGTTGTGGCAGTCCAGCTTCCTTCTTCTCCGTGGCTTCTGGAAGGGTCTGTGTTCTGTGTGATTTGTGTGGCTGTGCGGTGTGGCCGGTGTGGCGGCTGCCGGCGACCGACGACCGAACGACGGCGACGCGGTGTGGCCGGTGGCCGGGTACGACAGGGCCGGCAGGGGCGAAGCACGTGGCCGTGGGCGAAGTGGCCGGCGGCGGCGTCCCGTCGACAGCCTTCGGACGAACGTATGTCGCACAACGCGAGGTCAGCGGCGTTCCTGTCCAATCCGTCACTCCGATCTTTCCCGCTCGGCGGAAGCCAACGCGCGCGAGCAGGCAGCAGCGGAGGCGGGGGACAGTTGGAGGGCCTCCGATAGAGGGGCCTCCGAGCATTAAAAGGGACTGGAAATGAGCAGCAAGGTCAGCGGCGCAATCGTCTTGGGATCAAGCACTCGCGCCCATGGTCGACAAGATCTGGATTCCCGGTCCCCGGGCGAGAGACGGCGGTCCCCACGACGATCAATGGTACGGCGACGGTGGATGCGGATGGGGGGCTGCGTTGCAGCCGTCAGGCAACGCGGACTCGCCTCCCGTGAGCGAGAGGAGGGCTCACAGCGCTGATGTGGCGGCGCATCGCGAGAACATTGGCAGATGATGCCGCCAGAGGGCCAAGGAGGCAAGGAGGTCGGTCCGCAGCAGCGCGGGACGTGCGGGCATGCGGGCCTCCTCCCTCCAGTCTCCAGGGCGAGATGGCGGTTCACGATGGGATGCCGGCGACGCCGGACGGAGACCGGCGGGCGGCAAGGACCAGCACTTCCGAGGAGAGATCGAGCTGTACGCCGTGGGCCGCATTCGCCGGCTGGTCAATCAGAACGCTACCGGCGACGAGCGCCAAGCGCCAAGGGAGGGACGCCGCGCCCAACTTGGCCCAGGAGGTTGCACGGACGGGAGGGCGATGACCTAGCTCGCCCCGTGGAACTACTGACTGAGGGGAGAAGGGCCACGAGAAGCGGAACACTGCAGGGATCAGGGCATGGGCAGTCCTGGGGCAGGGCCTGGCAGTGCTCCAACGGCGCCTTCCGCGACTCGCAGCTCGGCATCGCGGCACTACGATGAGTTCACTGCATCTGACCCGGCGGATCGGACCCAGCGGACGAGTCGAACAAGGACTCGCGCAATCGATGGACGGAGCTAAAGCGGGAGAAGAGTTGGCGGTTGGAGTACGACCAATCAAGGGGCCCAGGTAGAAAGAGAGGCATCTGACAAGCCTGTCGGTACGAGTGGCGTGGTCTTCGCTCAGCTAGGGAGGGTAAGCGTGGGGAAGAAGTGTCCAGATCCGGACCTCACTGATGGGGTGCCGGGAGGGGATTCCGGGAGTGCATGGATGCGGCTGAAGGCTCGAGGAGGGACATCCTGCGGCATACCAGAAACGGGTGACTGGGTGACTGGGTGACTGGGTGACTAACCCAAACCCTAAGCCTAAAAGTCACCCA
>JAAMXK010010129.1:0-11690 GCA_019693575.1 Thalassiosira oceanica | reverse complement strand
TTCGGCAAGCCCCCTGTGCTACGGGCTCTAGTTAGCGTACTCTACCCCCTCATGTTCATGGCAACATAGACGCATTGTTCCCAATTACGTTTGAAGAAGAGACAATAAGTTGAGATGCGGTGTGTTCGTGACCGCAATTTCAATAGCACTAGAACCCTCAAAGAGAGCCGAGGATTGGCCGGGCTCAACATTGAGTTCTGTATGACTGTTACTGCAGCTAGTAGTACGCTGAATGGGAACGGCAATAACTTGCCCACTTTCCTGTTTCTGCACTCGAACAAGGATGATGCCTGCAGAGCTTTGAACAACGGGGCAGTGGATTTAATAGCCTAGCTTTGTTGGGAGTTCAAGTGCACACTGTAGGCCTCGGTTGAGGAGAGCTAGCTGTTTGTTCGAAAGTAGTGTAGTTATTTTTATGTAGTTTTAGCAGTAATAGACTGTGACTGTGCTCTGGGGACTTTATTTTTGGTGGCTACGCCAGAAAAAAAACACTAACAAAAACAGTCAAAGCAAGGACCCACTACTGCGGCGGGAGTGGAGAACCGAGAAGTGTGACTTTAGCTTTAGGAGCTCAGACGACTGTTGAGGTTCATAAGGTGTTAACCAACTGAACTATACATCCCCTCCGCTCCCCCACTCTTCACGGACAAAACTGATGCCCCAACAACTGGCCCTGTATGTACCATGCACCCTAACTGGGCCTTACTGCTTACGTAGCTTTGCTTGTAGGTAGCTCCTAATCAATTATTGAGTTGGCCTTGAGTCTTGAGTTCCACACTTTGGCCTGAGACCAGGAGTCCGAGGAGAGCCCCTCTGTCAACAGACCACTGGTAAAGCATCGCAACAGATCTCTCAAGGAAGGATTCCTCTACTCTGAATTCGATAAAAAATTCAAGTCTCTACAGAAGCCAAATGCTTCCTAGGCGCGGACAGATGAAGCGTCAAAAAGCCAGCAGCCGAGTTCAGCCGAGCTATTATGTATATTCCCCCGTGACTCAACGTTGGTTAGAAAAATCAGCGAAAGCATGATCATACGTGTAAGTAACCAAAGTGTCGACTTCATTGTCATATTCTGAGCAGGTAGCTTGGTTGGGTGTTTTGTTTCAGGAACGGTCATTATTGTACTACTGTGGATCTCCAATCTCAAATTCCACTTATTATTAGACGAGGCCGACGCCAAAATAGCCGGAGTGAGTTTGAAATAGGCCTGGCCTCGTCGGCCAGTGAGCCCTTTTCCCTTGAGTTCATCCAATTTCTAAAATAACTTCCAGCTAAAATACTCGTTCGTATTCTGAATCCCCACCATATGTTTCTGAGACATATTTGGTTTTGTGTTTCCATTTCCCGATCACCCGGCAATGTTGATGATGCAACGTATCTCGTTGACTCATGCTGAATTGGGGCTCAATCGATCGGCTCAATCAATCAAATTCAGTTGTATGAGTCGAGGTTAGCAGCTAATCTGACTGCTCCTTACTTCCCGAGCCCTCAAGCAAGTCAAGGGAGCTTTAAGACAAATTTACTTGTGCGTCACCCACTCGCTCTTAGTGCTTCCCACGTTAATGCGCACAGATGGCCCCCGTGACTTAGCAGCGCTGACTTGTCAGAGCCAACTCGACCCATATCTTCTGATGGTTAGCTACCCCAAATCGGTGTACTGCTCTCTCGCTTTGGACTCCACCAGAGAGGTGATGTTGCATGTCCATTAGACACCACCACCCTCATGCTCCTGGAAGCTTTGATGCCAGAGTAAAGCAAGGCCAGCGGAAGTCCAATGCTGCCCGTCATCAACGTGACATAGAAAGCAAACAATGTCTCTACCTCTTGCCCTTCACGATACCCGATCAAAAATTGTCACCAGTTCATAGGGATGAAAACTGGCGTGTCCCGCCTTAGGGCTTAGTGCTCTTTCATCTGAATAGTGGAAGTCTCATCATCCAACCATGGCTTCTCATAGTAACTTACAATATGTGCAATGTGTTTGTTGTGTACACTTCCATCCAGGTCAGACTGTCAGACTGGCTTTGATATGCTGACAAATGCTGACAATGGATTGTCATGCCAGGTCAAGCATTCTCGCCCACGCCTGTAAGATGGGTGCTGTAACTAAATAAATACCTACGAAAAACAAAAAAAACAGAACAAAGCCATGGCGCCCCTAGACTAGGGCGACGCAAATTGCTCCTCAACCACGAGCCTCCACCAAACGGCAGCTGGTTGGCAACATCAAAAGTTGACTTATAGAGTGGACGCGTTCACCCCGGCAGCGACGTCGTCTGATCTGCAAATCCGAACTCGGACGGGAGGCTGCCAACTGACAGAGATGCCACCGAGGTGCTGCTGAGGCTGAGGAGCTCAACACAGATAGATATAGTTCGATACCACATCTAACATCAGTAGCCGCCGGTTTCTATGGGTGGCATTAACAGCGGCTCCTAGACCTTGGCAGGGCGGGTCCGTTTGATGATGAGCGAATTTGTCGTTTCACCAGCTTGTTTGATAGATAACGTCAGCCAGCCGTAGAGCCATCGGAATAGCCCTACGGCCGCAGCTCTTCATAGGAGGTCATAGGGGATGTAGTATTGGGGATGAATAGGGCGCTATGACCAACATATCTGACCATGCCCCTGCCCTATCAGTTATGAGGGCAGAGCAGAGGGACGGACAACTCGCTCTTTGCTATCGTTCTGGTTCTTGCTTGTTTTTTTGTCTTTACCCTTAGTGTCACACCTCCTATTGCCACTGCCACAGGACTGGGCTTCGATGCCTCTTCTAGTTTCCGTCCCCTCTACTTCTACATTGTCTGACATTGTCCTTACGGCACCTTGGTCTCCCTCATCCCCCTCAAGTTGTCCCGCAACAGCTCTGCCGCAAATCTGTCCTCCTTCCTGGCTAGAGTTCCTTCCTCAACGGCGCCGACGGCGCCCCTTCGACCCCCTGGTCTCCAACTCCAGCTGAGCCGGCGCCCCCACAACTGTCGAGTACATAGGACAAGGGGGATCAATTCTGTTACTAAATAAAAATCATCAAATTTAATTTATTTGACGATGCCACTTAAACAACAAGACTGGACCTCAAAATGAAATCTGGAGAGTGATTGAAATAACAATTAATTATAAATTTATTCACTCTATCGAAATCTTTCCTTACACTTCATTCGATCTTCTTCATCACGTATAATTTTGTCTTGCAACTAGAGTTGTTGCAGATCCTACTCCAGTCTTCTACGTCCTGATGCTGTCTCTTCAGTCGCCAGTAACTCCTTCCTCATTACACATCTTCTGCTTCGAGCACCTTCTCATTCGTCTTGCGCCAAATCTCAACATCAGAGTAGTACAGATTGACTGGGCCAAATTTGCCAGTTCGATCTCTTGCTGGGGGTAGGTTGTTATCGCGAACAAAAGATTGCTCGCAAGGCTCGGCCCTTTCGTCAATGCTGTTGGCGGCCTTATTCGACCATCCACCGTCTCTTAGAATTTTATCAATGTAATCATTGACAACTTGTGACGATGGTGGCGATATTGTTCCTCCTGCGTTACCGCCGAGTTGCTCGGCAACCGTTGGAAACAGCTCATCTGCTGTCTTGATGTTCATGTTCCCTGAGGGGTAGGCGATAGGAGGCTGGTGAGAATCTGCATCTGTTACAGACCTTTTCGTTCCAGCGGATACTCCATCTCACCTGTGTAAGGGCATCTACGATCATTGTACCAGGGGAGCTCTGATGCAACAGTGGTGTTAACGAACTGAACGGCGTATTCTCTCCGTTCTTCCAAAGAAATGGAAGGAGCCGCAGTGACCAAGCCATCGATATTCACTTCGTTATTGTTGTGAAGTTTCAGTTCTGCCTCTAAATCCCAAGTGTATCGACCCGTGTCTAAGAGTCTGCCATCCCACGCCATGATCCCGCCGAGAATATAATCCCAATATGATTGAGAAATGAATGTATTATAGTTGCATCTTGGGTCCTTCTCAACGACAGTAGAGTTGTCCCCCCAGGCGAAATAGTACTATGACAGAGAAGTCATGAGCAATGGCAAGTAAGTCGGCTGCTGCTCAAGTTATCTCTGACGTATCACTCACCGCATCTGGGTCAAGCGGCGGCTGGAAATTTCGGGGAGTCACCTGCAGCCTGTCATAACTACTTTCGCGTCTTCGCAAACTTCTGTACTCGTCAAGGTTATTTACCTCGAACGTGAACCCCAGAATGGGTCCGCAACCTTCACCTTCTTCGCAGGGGCGCACGTTGGCGGCAGCATATCTCGCAAGACAGTATGTCAAATCTCGCTTAATGCCTGGGCCGACTCCGGAGATCAATCCAGGAGTTGCAACTGTAAGATTTTCAGGGTTTTCAATCATTTCGCTATTGGAATTCGTGTACTGTCGACCGCCAAAAGAAGTGAGCGAACCTATTCCACTATTGAAGACTCGGCGTGTGCCATTGTTCGACATCTCCTTCCACTCTGCTACACTTCGATCATCGAATAATTTGTTTACCAAAGCCTCAGTTTTCTTGTAAAAGATTTCGAATTCGCTGCAGTGCCAAGCTAGATCAGACAAAAGAAGTCAAATTGATGGAGGTGGCGGACCTTAACTCACCTGTCGTAGTCTCCAATGCACGTCATCACAATACTTTCAGCAGGGTCGTATCCATAACGACTTCCCAGCCTAGTCTCAATTCCAGAGTTTTTAAAGAGTTCATGGCACTTGGTCTCGTTACGAAGCTCCGTGCATTCGATCAGGAAGAAAATTCCGAATTTGGAGCGTCGCTCGAGTTTCCCTGCACTTTTTTGGATAAGTCCTGTCAATCGGTCGAATCGGCTTTTAACCTTTTCGAACCCATATTCAAAGTAATCATTATCGGTGCTGCTTGACATGGTGGCAGTGTTCAATAGTTTCGTGCCCCTGAGCACAGTCATTCCCGAAGGGGATTGGATCGTATCGCTGATGTAGGTTTTCATCGTCTTCGCAACATCCTACAACATATTTAGCAAGGTGAGTTCTGTTGAGAGGAATGTTCAATCTAATCTTTGAGAAACTCACTCTTTCCACTCCAGGGGCTTTGCGCTTGACGAACGCCCAGGCCAAGCGTAAGTCTGGCATGCTACCAATTTTCGACATGCTAAAAACCATAATGTCGTCAGACCTCGGCACAATTTCTCCTTTCTTCTGCTGGTTCGGCCAGTAGTATACGAGGTCATGGATCTGCTTCGAGTCTTCATAGAGGGGTTCATAGTACTCGTTGTTGGGGTTGTTCGGATTTGTGACAATCTCCACAACATCGCTGTGGTTTCCTGGGACATTCGCTTCATTGCGTTCCCACCAAGAAGCGTTTTTCGTGTTTGCCACGTTGGCCATGTTAATGAACCTAATCCAGTGAGGTACACGCGCTACGACTGGAGACGCAAACAAGGGACAGTCCATTAGTTGTTGCCTTGCATCACATCAAATGAAATGTACTACGACGACGCACCGGTCTTGGGGCCGTCTTGAGACAATGCGAAAATGGCGGCGGAAAGAATTTGATGCCCCCCCATTCCGACAACGATGTCGTACTCGTGATTATCGAGGTCCACATTCCCTGCATATCTGTGGAAATCGATAATGGCCTTGTAAAACTGACAGTTTAACAAAGTATGCGTAAGACGCATAAGGACTGGTGAGGCCTTGGGGGTCGCACGAAGAATCACATTCGGTATTTGACACTCACAGACTCTCGTAGAGGATTGTTCACTCCAATTCTGTCGTCCGCTTTGTCATTGGTTGTTGCTCGATTCAATCCTCGATAATTCATGCCATAAGACGGATAAAAAATTGAAATAGCTTCAGGGTGGCCATCGAACCAATCTTGGTAGAACCTCATCTCTGTCAATGTATGCATAATGAGAAAATTCTGATTGAATTGGCAGTAAGTGGGTATTGGGCCTCCACTTACCTGGATCATCTGGCTCGACTATGCATTCAGTGTCGTTGAATTGCAGTTCTTTCTCGCAGTTATCACCCTTGTAGCAGGCAAAGCAGTTGCAAGTGGCCTCGATCCCCAGAGATGAGTCTTCGTCGTTGAACCACCCGTTGCCACTGCAGCGATTTTCGACAACGCTGGGCCGTTTAGGTGAAACACCCTCGCAACCGCCGTCGGTCTCGCCCGGAAGGGCGATGCATTGGCCGGGCGGCACGCCGGGAGCAGGCTTCTTGGCTGACTTCGTCGACGTCGGTGGACGTGGCATCTGCTGGAAGAATGCGAGTTAGATCGACGATAGGTAGTGACCCCAAACTCCGTTTCGACCCCGCTCATCAAATAAATCTCCCTCACCTTCTTTGCGGACTTGGCGGACTTGGCTTGGTATCGATTGATACTGCTCTCCTCGGTAACGAATTCGTCCATACTACGCGAGACTGGCAAGGCAGCGTCTGCCTGGAGGAGGGCCTGGACCACGGCCGCCTGGGACACCGTGTGCGCCTGCTGCGCCGGCTCCGACTCCTCCTCGGGGGGGCGGCCATTCGGGACGTGCATCCAGTGGTTCGGGTCGTGCTTCCCCCCCCCGCCGTTGTGGTTCTTGTTGGCCTTGACGCGAAGCCGGCGTCCGCGGAGCGGTGGGTCGGGCGGGGAGGCGGACGCGGTAAGTGTCAGCAGCAGCGCCGCCGCGGCTACTAGTTGCCTCATGATCGTTCTGTCACACGCGGCTGAGTAACGATAGAGGATGTTCTCGAGATGGGCAAACGTGGGCACGACAAAAGGCCGGAGTTGTTCCGCTGATCGTCAGATTATAATCTACTATTGTTTCTACAGGCATCGATGAACGGAGATGGGCTCGCGCTCTAGAGCCTCGGCAAAGAAGCCTCTGCGGCTGGAATGACGCCTGGGTCCGTTCGGTCCGTTCGCTGGCCGACGGCCAATTCCAGGTATGGTATGGTATCGTAGGTAACCTGGCCCTACTAGGTTTTTGTGCGGCGCGATGCGATGTGCTTCGTTAGCGCGTGAGGTTGAGACCCGATTGAGTCTTCGTTTAGTTTGGTACTTTAAAAAAGGGTGGAAATCGGAGAGGGGACCCGCGGCGAGAACGAAGCGCCAGAAGGAAGGCGAAGTCAAGACAGGCGAAGACTTCTTCGTGACAGCGACTTTTCAAGTCATCAGCGGGGGCCAGGGTTGCGGCGCGCTGACGGGCCTGCACCTGCATGTCGACCTTGGCGGACACTGAACTTTGCACTTTTTGGTGCGCTACTCATCACACTCTTCGTCCGAGCGCGGCATTACCCCTTCTGGCTGGGCAGAATTTTAAAAACCCCTAATCTGTCAACATTTTGTACATAGCATAATAATAACAATAATAATTGTCATCGCTGTAATACTTTAATACTTAGGATCATTTACGTCTTTACTCTTTACAAAATGACAACACGAGAAACTGTGATGCTCGCTGCTTATGAGCTTGAGTAGAGACAAGGTAGGGTAGACAGGTAGTCTAAGAGTCACAGATAAAAATAAAAGTCTAAAGCTAGTCAAAACTATTGTCTTGGCGTTCCGCTTCAACCTGATGCCAAACTCCAACCAGACGTGGGATTCCACATCTATCGTTTGGGGTAAGTAATTAAGTAAAATCCAACCGTATCATCAACTTGAATCATCTCTCAGATCTAGTCCATCAAGGGGCCCAACTGGACTGGGGCAGGCCAACACAGCTAGCCACCTGTGCTGGCCCGGCCGGGTCTCCATCGTTGCCAAGTGTGCCCCCGAAGAGGTTCCACTCTGGCCCGGGGAGGGTCTCCACAGATATCATCATCATTTATTTCCCCCTCGGACCCATTGTTTGGCCCTGCCTTCAGCCCTCGTCTAGAGGGCTTTCGAGTACTGTATCATGAGGTGGATGACGTCCCTCTCATGTTCGTGTAGGTTTGCTCCATCGACAGGCCGGGCGCGGAGCCTTTCGGGCCCCTTTTCGTCCGCCACCACCGGTTGATCATATGTTGACGATCGTGCTAGCGGGTGCTAGCCACCTTGCCCGTCATCATCAGGACCGCCCCGCGGCGCATCGAGCGACGAAGGGAAAAGTGCTCCATCAACGTGCCGACCAAGAACAGTCCGGCCAGTTCTCCCTCAAAATCTCCATGTAGTGGGTGAAGTCCCCTTTGTAGTCCCTAATCTGTGCCCTGGTCTTCCCGTCCTTCTTGACAAACAGCCAACCCTCCCGGCGGCCCTGAACGACCAAACGTTGGTGCAGCAGGGTTGCGATCCACTTCCTAAACAGGATTTTTCTGGCGGACAGATCGCTGATGGGAAGGCAGTGCCACTTGAAACCCGTCTCTCCCTTGAAACGGCCGTAGAGCGTGATCATGATATGTGGGTCGCTCGCCCCGGCGGTCTCCTTCCAGAAGTACAGCATGCCCCGCAGAGACACCAACGGGACCTCCTCGCCCCTCAGGCTGGCGCCAAACCCGATGAGGACGTAGCACATGAGCTCCTCTAGCCGCTCGTGCTCCCTGTCGCTGTCGTGCAGTGCCACCCGGCCGTGATGAGCTGGTCCAGGGCGAGGACCATCTCCGACGTCAAAGGCTCGTGCTGGTACCTGACCTGTCCCATCCTCAGCTTGACGCCCCACATGAACCTCGCGAACCACTTGCGCCGCGTCGGGCTCGAGGACTCGAACGGCTCCACCGTCGGAGGAGCGTCCGTCGGAGGAGCGCCAGAGTAGCTGGCGCCCGCCTCGTACATGTTGCCGATCCAGGTCACGGACTTGCGGACGGTTTCTTACTGGACGTTCTCGGTGTATTGGCCGGCCTGCCGGGACGCTTGAAGGACGTAGACTGCAGAGGTCATGCCAACTCTGTCCTTGAGTTCGGGGCTCGGCAGGTAGGGTAGCTCGCCGCACTCTAGTGAGCAGACGGCTGTGTCCTCCTGATGGTCCCTGACAGCTCTCGACAGGTTGCCCTGGACCGTGCCCGGCTCCCTCGTCCACAGCGCGTCCAGCGACACCCGACGTATGATTATGAGCGTCATGGCGTCCTTGGGATCAGACACCACCGGGTTGGCGGAGCGTCATGTACAAATCACACTCGAAAGGGATCCCCATGATGCGGTCACCGTTTCTGCCGCTTCTGTACCTCATGAGATCCTTTTTCTCGAGGAGCAGGTCGCTTTCCTACCCGGAGATGACAGGAGAGGAGAGGGAGCGTTCAGCCGGTCAGGACGTCTGTGGAAAAGCTTCATACTCCTCGCGGGAAGACGGTTCCCGTCCGAACCCTGCCGTACGTTCCCCCGCGGCCCTAGGCGTCGTGGGCGTCGTAACGTCCACGCCCGGGGCCTCGACGACATTTTGCGCCTTTGTGGCGGCGACGACATCCTCTAGGCCGACGGGAGATCCCGCCTCGCTGGCGCTGTTGTGCCAGTCAAATTCCTCATATACGGGTGCCGTCGCGAATCAGATCCCATAGAGCCTGGTTCTTGAAAAGGACGGCGAAGGTGAAGGAGTACTTCTCGCCCTTGAGAACGGCCCGACGGTCATTGCACTTGTAGTTCGACTGTACTCGAAGGAGGCCTCCAGGATACTGCTCGGCGTCGAGGAGGGCGTGATTACCCCACACGGGGACCTAGGTTGATCTGGTTGAGGCCAGTGCTGCATGCGTTGTAGGCTAACTTGTCTGTATCGGACGGGACGAGGACCATGGAGACCTTCTTCCCGGATGTAGCAGGCCAGAAGTTCGTGCCGCTGTCTCCTGCGTGCCTGAGGGCGAGGAACCTGGCCACCTCCTCTGGGTTCGCGTTTTCTGGAAACTTTTTTGTACTTGGCCTTGAGCTCGTCGTCGCTGAGGGTGGCGCCGCCCGTGCCCAGGGCTGTATCAATCTGCAGGAGGGGGCGGCCGCCGGCGACTTGCTGGCTCGCCATTGTGCCGCCACGCCCATCCTGAGACAGGGCGGTCCCAATCCAAGTCCAAGGAGTCTGTGTAGTAGGAGCTGTGACGAGAGCTCTCCTCTTCGAAGTAGTCCTGCGACCCGGCGTCGAAAGAGGGCCGGTAAGGAGGCTGGCTTTCGACTTGGTTGCTCACGCGAGTGGTGACTGGAATGGCGAATAGGTCCAAGGCTCGAAGTGAGAGGAGCAAGTGGGCTGTCAATCTGCATGCTGCGGTGCTTCGTCCCCGGGCCTCTGCGAGGCTCGGTCCGCCCCTGAATAGTCCGATGCTATGTGCACAGTTGGACGGAGCACTGTGTCGTCGACATACTCAGTCCAACCCAAAGGCGACAACCCTGTCGCCGCCGTTCCAGCGCCTGGGCTTGTACGAGACAGGGCGGCGTAGAGATGTTGTGGGTCCTGGTCCCGGTTGGACCTGCTCGTTGCCGAGGTCCGGCGTGAGACGGTTCTCCGAGGTCTGCTGAGTGGGTACCTGCCTGACTTTGTCGAACCGCGGCGGTTGAGCTGGCAGACTCCCCCGCCGCGGCTAAACCCCCGGAAAAAGAACGCCGCCGAAGCGGCCGTCGCGACTCACCTCCCCCACCCGCACCGCCGTCACCGCCCCCGATACCCTCACTCCCGTGTAGCACAATAAGGGGGGGCGTCGTGGGAGGCGACGTGGCCCGTCCGGAGAAGGTAGCAGGGACGTGCCAAAGGGAGAGGCGTAAGTTCAACCAACAAAAGATATCATCTTGGTTGACGCAGAGATTTGCAGACGCCCCAAAGAGACCCGACGAAGGCCAATTTTGGTGAGGTCACAAAGTCAAGCCGCTGGTGGACCCACTTTCAGCTGTGGGTAGTGGAGGCCACACCGCTTTGCTCTCTCCTCTCCCTTTAGCAGTTCTCTCCGAGGATTATGGACTTGGATGCGGCTGGAGCCGTATCCATGATCCTGACCTCCTTGCTAACTTTCACGTTGGCTTGCCCACTTGCTAGTTAAACCGTGGAGCGTGAGGTCGCCTCTAAGTAGAGGGGCTCTCCCCACTAGCTATAGATCCGGTATTGGATCTAGTGCTGCGGTGCTCGCTGTTCTCCTAAGCTTGGGCTGGCAGTTGTTAGCACACGCGCCTGTCGCCTGACCGAGCAGGCTGTCCTTCTCGTCCGATCTCAATCCGTCCGTCTATAACTCCCCGATCGCCGCAAACTCCTCAATGTTATCCTCATTCGGTCTGTCTCCCAGGTTGTTTTTCCACTGCCCCTAGGTGTATAAAAGGCAGACAGATGCATGGGAGCAAGTGTATAGGCCAGCAATGGGTTCATGGCACCATTTATCTGCTGGATTTGAGGTTTGTCAGGTGGTCCAAGGACCCTATCTGAAGATACGATGGGCAGTAGGGGTCTGTCTCGAGGCTTTTTTTCCCTAAGTGCGCTACTACATACGTGGAATGATCACTTTTACGGCCAAAATTGTTGCGAGAGCAAGCAAGATGATATCCAAGGAATCCGTCTTCGCTTACGCGGGGGGGCTCTAACGATTCCCCGGATTCCGGCGGTTGGTTAGAGTGTCTTCGGATCTTTCTTACGACGTCGCATTGGGGAGATTTCGTTCTCACAAGTCGGTTGGCTCGTCAGGCCGCCACACATCATCAGGTAGATAGTCGACGGGAAAGTAGGCAAAGCTCAGCTTTCTGACGGCCGCCGGAGGCCGCCGCCGGCTCGGCATGAACGTCTAGACATAGCGGAAGCGATCATGTGTGGCGGCGGCTCCGATCCGGGCCCGTTATCATCGCCATCGGGGCCGGAAGCGGC
>JAAMXK010010128.1:0-13921 GCA_019693575.1 Thalassiosira oceanica | reverse complement strand
ATGACCCCTTAAAAGAGCTTATCAAAATTCAGTCCCGCCGTAGTACCGCCGGCGGCGCAGCTTTCCAGCCATAGATTGCTCGAATGAATGGCGGCTGCCTCGTGAGCTAAATCTCAGGTAATAAAAAAGTTACCGGAGATTAAACTTTTATAGGAGCGCAAATCGCTTATGATGGAGGTTCCCATTGAGTTGAAACTAGGTACGCAGGCCGTAATCCTCCGTAATCAGAGCGATAGATAGGGGATCGTATCTCTTGCATAACATTTTTGTTACCTGAGATTATAATCGCTAGATAGCCGTTGGCATCAGACTGGCCGGGAGAGCCCCCGACCCACGAAAGTAACACCGACCGCGCGCGCGGAGCACCATGGTGATGGATGATGAATAGAGAGATCAAGACCAAAATACGAAGAGGATAGACACCGCCAAACGTGGAAGTGGAAGGATCAGCCTTAGCAAGATGGAGGCCATGGCAAGCTTTCTAGTTTGGGTACCCGGTCGCTTAGAGTGCACACGAGAGGATAAAGAACCAAGGTCCAATTCTTGTATTGATATTATCTTGCATTTCATCATCTATCCAACCTGAGTAAAAAGAGAAGAGCAGCGTAGAGACACTCTCTTGTCAACTGCTTCAATCTGGCTAGAAGCAGTTAAGGCTAGCTACTATAGAAGAATAAGTTTGCACTCCTTGCAAAATTGTGTACATTGACTGTGCAGGTGTTATGTGCACCAATAAACTGTGTCACTGTGTTGTCAATTCCTTATTCCTCTCTCTCACACACGAGGAAGGGCACAGATCAGGGGAAGGTCCTCGTTCGGCTCAGGCCAGATTATATATACTTTCGTACCAACCAGTTGCTGTTGTTCACTAGACTGTCTTCCAACAATGAGAGTGCTTCCCGAGAAAGCTGGAAGGGGTGAATGTTAATCTTTTCACTTTTCAGAAAAAGTTGTACAATTATTAAGTACTTATTATTCATGATAGTATGTGGCTCAAACTGTCATGCACCGTATTGTAAGTAGGCAGCTGGCTAGACCCCTGCCTTCTCACTTCCCTATTCATCAAAAGTTGAATCAAACGGAGTCTCAAACAAGAACTCGGTGGAATCAAAAACGCGCAACGCTTTTGTGCCGCCGGCCTGCCGTTCTGTTTTTGTTGTGTCAAAATCGCGGTTTAGCAGTCGTTCGCCTTCTTTACCTGTACAGAAGGCAATCTTCTCGAGAGTGGCAGGATCGATGAAGTGTCGAATTATATTCCAGAAAGTTCTGAACACAAGAGGCGGATCGCATATGTATGCACGGTACATGCGTTCGGGATAATGACCTGACAAAATCTGCAGTGTGTGCTTCACGGTTGACATCTTACAAATGCAACGTCATTAGTGGAGAGAAAACGAGTCGCCGCGCGTGGACTTTTCAGGAAACGAACTCACCGGAGGAGCGTTCGAGAGTCTGAACCCTTGGTATCCGATGACAATGCATACTTTTTCCCGCCCACTTCGCCGGCGCGTGCAGGCAATTGCTCTCTCTAAATGATAGACTAGATGTCTCATATTGTTGTATTCGTGCTGGCTGTTCTCACGTCCCGGGGTGAGGTACAGAATCGCCCGACCCTCCTTATCGTAGCCTCTGCAGTAGATTTTCCCCGTCGCGTTCTCGTCCGCGATAATGTTCGCGAGCCTGTCGAGTTTCTTACGATCGTCGAGCGGGACATCATCTTTATCGAAGCAGCGCTTGATGTCGTCGACTTCAAAATCCTGTCGCATTGTATCGCTGCATGCATTCGATTATGCGTGTCAGTGCAGAAGATCTTCACACACGCATAATCGAGGAGACTCACTGGACTTGATCTTTCGGATAGCATTTTGTACGTCACCCTTCTCAGCTCGATAATGCCGAAGAGGCTGCCTCTCGTCGGCCAAGTGAAGGCGTTCTGCTGGCGTGAGCGCGTCAAGTATGATCTGTACCCCTGTTTGCTCATCGTAGCTGTGCCCGTGAGACTTTGCTATTTCCTTTCTCCGAGCTGTATCCAAGTCAGTGCAGTCATCGACAACTGCCGGGGGTTCTTTCCTTCGCCTCGTGGAAGTTGCAACGTCGTTCCTTTGCTCATCAGCCCATTCAGTTAGGCTGGCGCAGCTTGGATGAGTTATGCAGATAGCCATTCTCTGATGCTCCTCTTCCTTGCGCCGGTTCTCCTCCGTTCTCAGGAGGACTCCTCGCATCAACGAGCGAGATCGGATGAACGTCATGACCACAGTGACCACAGCTTGATCCTCAGAATCGTTCCGCTCCCCAAAGGGTTTCCGCGTCTCCCGTGGCCAGTGAACCAGAATCAGGAGGGTAGCGCCACAGAATTTCGAAAAAGTCCAGTCGAGAGGAGCCTCGTGTGACCTAGTAGACCACAGGACCTCTGGTGGACAACAGTTACCCTGAGAGTTGCTCGGTTGCCCCGGCTCGGCGGCCAAACTGAGTAAAACTGAGTATTGTAAACTAGATTAGAGTCGAATGAGATCGACGACGTCGACGTGAAGGAAAAACACCACCAAATGACATCCACGTGTCATAAAGGTCTCATAGTAAAACAAGAGAACGCCAAACTTTTAGTATCGTGAAACGAGATCCGTGGCTGCTGCGTGCTTGAGTGAGAGGAAGCGGATAGTAGTCGGATAACTAACTACATATCGTAGCGATATTGTATCGTACCTTATGCGTAGCAGAGAGGCACGATAGCGCTAGCGGTGTAGGTAGTAGGTACTTATGCACGCCCCCCCGCCGCCCCGCCGCATTATTGACCTCAGCATACTCAGCATCCAGAGCTCTTTTCGCGTCACATCCCCCGGACCCGTGGCTAAAAGCCGTGACTCCGCTCCTCGCTCACGAATCCATCACGCGTCACGAGGGGCGCGGCCGCCAATGCTAGTCAACTATCCCGCACGCGTGTCACCATTATGAGCACCTCATCCCTGAACCCGAAACTTCTGAAAGGTGCCCTCACGTCCATCCGCGCCGCCGTCGGCGAGGTGAACGAGGATCCAAGCCATGGCAATATATCCAAGTCCTTCGTCCTCCTGCTTGTGAGCGAGCTGGCCTCGCGCGGGGCCGGGGTCGACTTGCCGTCCAGCTACGACGACAATGACTGGATAAGAACCCTGCTCGAGTCCATCAGCACCGTGGCCGGAAAGGTCGCGATCGACGACGCTGGAAAGAAAGGCGAGGGGAACTACCCGCTGCCGATGATGGGGGCGCTTTCGGCGGCGTCCGGGATGGCTGCCTCGGCAGTGGCGGCGTCGATTCAAAGGTCCTCCAGCGACGCGGACGTGGTAACGCTCCTGCCGCTTCGAGACAAGGCTGTCAAGGAAGCGTGTCAGTCGACCATAAAACGCTGTATTGATGTGAATGAAGGGCGGCTCTACACGTTGTTGAAGTTGGCTAGTGGTTGCCTTAGGGAAGCTCTAGATGTCGACTCGCAGGAATCGACCTCGGACAGTAAGAAACGTCAACGCAGGGGGCTCTTCAATCAAAACCTGGCAATGACTTTCCACACGCTCGCTTACTCGAATTTCCTTTACGGGGCGTCAAACTTTGTAATGGACCAGCCGCCGATGTGGAAACGGTGTCTGGACTCTGCACTTGAGCAATCATCATCGGCGGGGGCGCAAGGCACGAATTACAGGGCATACCAGAATCCACAGTGCACACTTCCTCTGCAAAATTTGATTCGCATAGCCAAAGGAAAGGGCAACGCCAAGCGCGTCAAAGAGTTGAGCCTTTATCTCTGCACTGGATACTTGGGCGCCGTTCAGGAGCGACTGGAACGGATCAAGTTGAGCACGTCTTCCAGCACGGCCGAATCCGAGGACAAAAAGTCGAAGACTCTGGATCAGCAAACTAGCGAGGAGCTCATGCGTGCACATTTCCTGCACCGCACGAACGCATACGTCGACTTTGAAGAATTATCCACCTTCGACTCCTTGCTTGAGTCTGCCACGACCGCATTGAGCGAATGCGATGTCCCAGACTCGATCAACGGGGGAAATTACGAGGCGGCGTTGCTGTACTATTACGCCCAAGTACAACTCGGCTGCATGGCGGAAGAGTCGGATGTGTGGATAGAGGTGCTGCAAATGCATCGTGCCATGATAAATCGCAAGCCAGAGAGCACCAGCGGAATTGGCACGAAGAGCATTAGCTCGAAGAAAGCGTCGACCAAGAAGGCTGTCGTGGCGCCCGTGGCATCGACCAAGGAGGAAATGGAACGTCTGACTCGTACCAAGGTTTATCTGGGGGTTTATTCAAAATTAGACGAAAGCAATGATGCACTCCTGTCTCCAGTTTCGCTACGCGACGCGGTCTGTCGTTTGATGGCAGTTGAAGAACTGGAATCTTTCAGTTGTGTGTCTACAGACATACTTCGCGACTGTCACGCATTGTTGCTGCACCAGGTGAAGCGTCTCGGTGAGATCGGCATCGTCGTTCAGAAGAAAAAGGGGGCCAAAGCTAATGACATCGGTCGGGTTTGGCGCCGAGCTCTATCGTTCGTGTCGCCATTGGTCGAGAATTACCTCAAGGTTGTCCTTTCAGAAGGCGCTGATTTCGTATCTTTGCACAAAAGTCTGAGGTCACTTGCAGAAGAATGCTGTGAACTGGTTGTGGCATCTTGCTGGATGTGCGAGTCGATCGACGTTGACTTTAATAATGAGGTGTCGACGTTGTTGCATCTGGTGAACTCGTGTTTGTCAACTTGCAAGCAAGCAAGAGCAATCGATGACAAGCGCCGACTTGAAGAAATGAAGAGGGACGAGTCTGTAGTGTCTTCGAAAGATTCAGTGTCGTCTGCCGACAGAAAGGACTCTCTGTTGTTTCAATGCACTCTTGCGGCGTCGAAATGCCGGGCGGATATAGAGTGTGCACTCAGCGAGCATGCAACCGACCAAGAGAAACTAATTGATGCTCTGACGGCCAGCGCTCGAAGGGCTACAGCCGCGACTTCTACTCTGATGAAGGTTGGGTCTGAACTTAGGAGTTCTGCACTGGGTTTATCTTCTGCAAGTAGCAAGTTCGGATGTTCATATCTGCAATTTTTGTCGGCGTGGGCTGGCTTGTGCCTGTCTCCGTGGCTATTTTGCACGCTTGGGCAAGCGCGGACCATTTTGAATAGTGCGCGTGAGTCTATCTCGAGTGGACGGCGCAATTGGGGGCGCCACCCTCCGTCTTTGGTCGAGTCGATCCTGCTTGACCTGGGAGAGGCCGATTTAGAGGGCGGGTTGCTCGGTGGTTTCAGGTCTGCCTCCGAGAAACTGTACCGCAAAGTTTTGATCGCTGTCGAAGAAATTACCAACGAATACATTGGCGGAATGCTCAGAGTGCATTGCCTCCTTGGCCTGGCGAGGTTGGCGATTGCGAGCGAACCTTCCGATGGATCGAGTGCGGAAGAACTGGCTCGCGATGCGCTTGAATCGCTTGAATCTTTAGGACCGAGCTGCGCCGATGAACGAAGTGCGTCTCTGTGCGTCTATCCGTGGAGGTCCCAGGTGCTCAACGGGCTGGTGCACTCTTATCACGTTTGTGCTTCGCGCCAGCTTGTGGCAGAGGCATGCGTGAGATCAAGTCGGCCCGACGATGCGTTGGAATTCCTAACCGAGGCCGTGAAGGATTTTCCTGGCAATTTCGAGGCCGCGCTGGCCCTCGCTTCGTTCAATCTTCGGACCGTGCTAGATGGCACTTCCGAGAATGACAATTCGACGAGGACTCTTCTGCTCAAGTCAGCGAAGATGGGCAAGACCAAGGCTGACCCATTTGCACTGCTTGGTATCTGGTATGAGCGCAAGGGGGACTCGGCACGCGCCAGGGGATGTTACCAGAAAGCCCTCATTCTAAATCCGTCGCACCCAGTGGCTGGAAGGGGTCTGAGTCGTCTGATGAAAATATCAGAGATACAACACATCTGCGAAGTTGCCGCGGATCGCAGTTCTGCGGTCAACGGATGGGCCTGGAGAATACTCGGGGAATACAAGATTTCAGGAGACGGAGATGACACTGCTGCGATAGTTTGCTTCCAACAAGCTCTACGTTGCAAGGATATTCAGGCTCCTCAGAGCGACTCGCTCGGCGTTTTTTACTCTGATCCGAAAATGCTGGAGGGCGAGAGTGAAGAGGCCAGCCGGACGTGGTCAGCTCTAGCCATGAGCTACCGGCGTCTTGGGAAGTACTCCGCGGCGCTACGTGGTTACGAGGCTGCGTTGGCTTCTTCATCCTCTGGAGAACTCTCCCCCGATGTATTTTGTGGCTGGGCTCAAGTTGAGCTGGACCTTGGGATGTACGATGAAGCGGCTCAGAAGTGTTCCCGTGTACTAATGTCACTGGACGCGCCTCGAAAGATCAAACGGCTGGCTGCTTACATACAGGGGGAGTCCCTTCTCTGTTTGGCGAGAGTAAACATTCAACAGGGGAAGTTCGGGGCTTGCTTTGAGCACTTGAATGCTGGCATCACTATGATTGCTGCACAGGAAAAAGAGGGATTTCGTTACTGCGAAGCGAAACTCCTCGGGGATCTCTATTCGTTTGCGGAGTCCATCCCATGCTATGTCTTTGATTCATCGAGCGAAGAAAAGGAGGGACAACTGAGCAGTCAAATCCTACGCAAGGTAGATTTCATCGCGAAGGGAGAAAGTGCGTATACAACAGCGATGCGGTTAAGTCAAGATCAAAACGATCCAGAGGACGAAGATGCTGCCTATCTCGTATCAGCTGCTGCCACAGATCTTGGAACCAACCTGCTTGCCCAGGCTCGAGTGATCTGCGCTGCTTTGGGGGAAGGAAGTGGTGGTGGGCCTAAGGCTTCTCTCGCCGAAATTTCTGCCGAGTCGTCCTTAATCAAAGACTTGCTGGCTCGTTCGATCAACGCCTACATGGCGGCCGTTTCCGCCAGACCAGAGGAGGCCCCAGCATGGTGCGGTCTAGGATGCGCACTTCTGGCAGTAGACCCAATGTTATCGCAGCACTCGTTTTGTCGCGCCATCGAAATCGATCCCTCGCTGGCAGATTCGTGGTCCAATGTTAGTCTCCTTTACGCAAACGTGAACTCAGAATACTGCTCCGAGACATTAGATAGATTGACATCAATCGAGGACACGCCTCTGATGTGGATCGGCCGCGGATTTCTTTTAGAGAAAACTTCCAGGGCCTGGAAGGAGGAAGGTTTGGCAAAGGAGTCGTGTCTCGCCAAGGCGGCGGACGCATACCGAGCTGCTCTTCAGATCGGTCAAGATCCCGCGGCACTGCTGGGTCTTTCTTTGACCTGCAGGAGATCAGGATATGACGCTTCGGGCGCTGACGCTGCGTATTCTGCCATGGCATTTGAAACGTCGAAGACAGAAAGCAAAACATCGATCTCTGTGCACCAGCACCTCACCGGTGGCGGCAATATCGGGGCGTGTTTGGTGCACGGACTTTTACAAGTCGAGGACGGTTTGAGTCGACCCGCAGGCTCAGAAGTTGCCGCGTCTATGCTCGCAGACGGCTCAAGGACACTAGCTGAAGCCAAGGAGCGGCAATCAGCTTTGATGAGCGAGCTGCTACCGCAGAAGTCTGTCACTGAGAGTGAGATCGATATCGAAGCCAAGGCCACTTTAATACGTTCAGAGTCAGAGGCATTCCCATCAAATTCGATCGCCAGGGTCGCGGAAAAGATTGCGACGGTGGATATCTCGGCAGAGAGAGAAGCTGGCCATACCATGTCGCTCAGAGACGCGCGAAATGCTGTCTGCTTGAACCCGGATAGCGGCGAAGTCTGGCTTGCGTTCGCGCATAAACTTTGCGCGGAACTGGCGGACGATCCAAGTCCCACCGACAGGGAATGCGCACTAGTTGCATCACTGAAGGCACGCGACCTCCTTTATGATAGAGTTGTCAATGCAACCTTAGTGACGCCGAGGCGCAAGGCGACTCAAGGGAAGTCGATCGAATACTCAGAGAAAAGCGTCGTTTCTTCGTTACCGCATGCTTCGCTACTGTCCGAATCCCTGGCACTGATTGCCTGGCTCGACAGGACATCGGAGGAGAAAGCAAGAGAGAGTTCAGCGCTAGTGTCTCTCCAAGAGAGTTTGATGATTGACCCCGTAAACGCGCTGGCTTTGACGACGCTGTCAGGCAACGAGTAAAGTAGAAGGTTCTAATTGGCTTTCCTGAGTGCGGCTGACTACCTATACCATGCCATTCAGCAAGCAAAAACAAGAGAACCGATCAGAAGCGGTCCGATGCAGCACAGCCCGCAGAGTCGCTGGCATTAAGTTGGCTTATATTTGCGCCGACGGCTATACGTCTAGGAATCGGTTCATCCCGTACTGAACGGGGCTAGAGAACTGCCTCTTCTTCCTCGAGTACTTCAGCTTCTCGCCCTGGTGCTTCCACTCGAGCGGGTCCTTCCCCACCAGCTCCTCGAGCCGCCTCTGCTCCTCCTCCCCCCCCCTCCTGCACATGGACCGGACCTTCTTGAGCGCCTTCTCGCCCGGGGGGAGGCCGTGCTTGTCGATGCACTCCCTGATCACCATGAGGGCCGAGCCGAGCTGGTCGTGGTTCCCGTAGTGCTCCGTCAGGGTGCCGTAGGACAGCAGGTCGAGGGTCCGTCCCCTCGACTCTATGTCCTGCTTCAGCTTGAACGCCCTCTCGAGGCGCTTCTTCTTGACGAGCATCTCGAACAGCAGCCTGTCGCTGTGCGTGGTCGGGGACTTCAAGGAAGAGAGGTGAGTTTCGACGTGGCCGGCGAGCGGAAGGTTAGCCGCATGTAATGTCCGTCTTTGGACACTCAAACGGGACGACAAAACGCACCTTGCCGTGCTTCGCGAAGGCCGTGTTGTAATACCTGATGGCAGGCTCGATCCGGCCCGAGTTGGTGTGCACCCGGAGCATACCGTTGAGCATGTGAGAGTCGACGAGACCTTCCTTCTCCGCCTCCTCCTACGGGCACACGGTAAATTTTAGCCGAAAAGGTATCCTTTGTCATTCGAAATCAAATGGGGGATATCACGGAGCATTACGTACCATAACGACCTTCGCGTTGGCGAGGTTGACCCTCGCCAGGCACTGCGGGCTGAACCGATCGGGCATGTTCTCCCGCACCGCCAGGGCGAGCCTGATGATGGACGGGTATCCCAGCACCCGCTTGAATTCCCGCGACACCCTCTCGATCCTGTGCCGCGGGAGGCCGGGGAGGGCCCTCCGCAGCTCGGCGATGTTGGGGTCCTCGCCCCGCGGGTCGAGCGGCGACGCGAACTGCCCCGGGAGGGGAACGTCCGAGGGCGGGGGAGGGTCGACCGCCGCGACCTCGCCCCCGTCCGGCGCGCCGGAGCTCTCGTCGGACGGGTCCGTCCCACGGGCCTGCGATTGCATCCACTCGACGTAGTCGTCGGCGAACATGGTCTTCTGCTGGCTCATTTCCGGCAACGGGGCGCTCGCCTGAGGCTGCGGCCGCGGCTCGGGTCCTCGGCCGGCGTCCGCGGCAAGGAGCTCGCCGAACGACGCGGTATCGCCGAGGAGCCCCTCCTCGCCGTCGGCCGGGAGGCTCGGGGGGAGGTCGGACCCGTCCGACCCGGGCCCGAGGTCTCCTCCTCCGGAGTCGGTCCCGCCGTCGCCGTCCGCGAGGTAGCCCCGCATCATGTCGAAGAGCTGCCTCGCCTCGTCCTCCGTGACGTCGTCCGGGTCCATGCCCTCCCGCGCCGCCTCCTCCCGGAGGTGGGCGTCGAACAGGCCGAAGTCGCCCTCGGCCACGCCGGGCATGTTGGCCACCTCCTCCGCCTCGCCCCCGGTCTCGTCGTCCATGGTCTCCCCCATGAGGCGCTCGAACTCCTCGTCGTCGATGTCGAAATCTTCGTCGTCGTCCTCATCCTCGTCCCCGTCCTCTCCGTCGTCCTGGCCTCCGAATAGCTCCCGCGCCATCTTGGCGTCGCCCGTGGCCTCGGCGAAGGCCTGCGCCAGGGCCTCCTTGTCCCACACGTCCCCGGGCTCGGCCGGCGACCCCACCCCGGCGTCCTCCGCGGCGTCCGGCGCGGCGTCGGCCTCGACCCCCTCGAGGAACGACGGCGGCGCGACCTCGCCGGTCGTTTCCCCGGCCGACGGCATGCCGATCAGACGGCGCTCGCCGTCGCTCAGTAGCCCCCTCTCGTCCGCCTCGATCCAGTCGCGGGTCGCCTCCTCCTCCCCGCCGCCGTACAGCAGCCGCCTCTCCCTCGCGGCCTCCTCGTCCGGGTCGGGGTCGAACCCGTCGAAGAAGGGGTCGAGCTCGTCCCGCCTGTTCCCGTACCCGTCGTCGGATATGTCCTGCATGGTGAACTTCCTCGACTTGCGAAGGCGCCTGCTGTCCGGGTCGTCGTGGCTGAAGTCCGTCTCCCACCCCTCGGGGGTCAGGCCGGCCTTGACCGAGTCGAGGCCGGGTATCGCGAGGTTCTCGTACTGAGGCCTAACGAAGCTCTCGATGTACCGGAGCGAGTTCGGGCAGAGGTAGCCCCGGTTGACCCTACCGGCCCACATATTACCGAGTCCCCCCGCCTCCATGGCCTTGGCGTGGGCCAGCAATAAGGTCGCGAGGGGACGGGTGTCGTCCCCGTACTCCCTGCCCTCGTACGCCGCGTGGTTGGCCGCGTGCTCCTCCTCGACGCTCGTCACCGCCGGGACGCCCCCCGCGGAGGCCGAGAGGGCCGTCGACGAGGACGAGGCGCCGTCCCCCAGGGCGAGCGCCCGGTCCTCCTCGGGGATGAGACCCTGCAGTCTGAGGAGGTGGTCCCGACCCCCGCACGTGCGGAGGTGGTCCATCCTCCTCACGCTGCTCGCGAGGTAGATCGCCCGTACCGTCGACGCGTCGCCCGCGGCGGCGGCGCACCTCATGAGCGCCGAGACGAATCCGTCGTCCTGCGCCACCTCGGCCTGCTCGGCCATTATGACGACCTGCCTCGCGAGTCTGCCGTGGTACGAGGTTATCGACTCCCTCTTCCGGTTCTTACGTGCCATGCCCCCCGAGAACCGGCAGGCCACCTCGTGGCTCTTGGCCACGGCGTTCAGGGCAGACGAGTACATGAGCGTCGTCGGCTTCGCCCTGACCGTCCGCCCGTCGGCGTCGTCGTACCACCCGGCGCCGTCCCCGTCGTCGCTCGTCTCTATAGTCGTCCCGTCCGGGAGCGTCTCCGCGTGCGTCGGCAGCATGAGCGACGCGGCCACCTCCTCGAGGACGTCGATTGCCCGTTCGGGCTGTCCCCTCGCGGCGAGGATCCGGAGCAGGGCGCCGTACGCCATGGCGTCCGGCGGGACGGAGTGTATCCTCATCTCCTTCCACCTCTCCCACGCCCGGTCCCCCGCGTCGCTCTTGATGCGGGGGTGGACGTCCCCCCGCGACACGAGCTTGTGGCACGCCGAGAGGAACGACGTGTACGCCGCCAGGGGCGGGGCGGGGAGGGGACGTCCCGTCCCGCGGCCCTCGTCGTGCTCCCTCCGCGTCGACTCGATCATCTCGTCGAGGACCGACTCGGCCCCCCGGTAGTCCCCCGACCGGGCGTACACGTCGACCATCGCGCTCCAGTAGTGGCCCGTCGACGCAGTGTCGGACTCCCTCCTCATGGCGTCGACCCGCCGTCCCTCGCGGGGGTCGCGGCAGCACGTCAGCAGCGAGGTGTAGGTGTACACTCCCAGGTTGTGCGTCGGCACCCCCAGCCCGTCGAGGAAGGCGAGGGCAGAGTCCAGTCCGACCGGCGCGGTACGCTTCCCGTGCGCGTCGCGGTGGGCCCGGATCAGGTCCGAGACGAGCCGGTCGGGGACCCTCCCGTCCGCGGCCAGGCCCGTCTCCCCCCCGCCGGTTTCCCCCGACGCGTCTCCCCCGCCCTCGATCCGGGCCGTCCCGCCGTCCATCCCCCGGACGATCCTCTGGACCTTCCTCGTCAGCCTCCCCAATTCCCCCCCCATGTCGATCGGGTACGGACTCGGCGCGCTCGTCAGGTCCGACGAGTTCCCCACGAGGTCGTCCACGAGGGCGTCTCCCCAGTCGTACGTCATCCTCTCCCGGTGCCAGCTCGGGAGGGGGGGGTGCGGGTGCGTCCGCTCGGCGGCACGACGGGCGGCCTCCCGGGCCGCCGACGCGACCTCCCCGGGCGGCGTCCCCGACTCGAGCATCTCGCGGAACCTCGGCGTGTCCTCGATCCTAGCCTGGAGCTCGTTGACCCTGTCGAAGTGCGCGGACAGGCGGGCCTTCAGGTCCTCCTCCTCGAGGGCCATCTCGACGAGGGCCTCGTCTCGGACCTCCGCCTCCCTCCTCCGCGCCACGGCCTTCGAGTGCGGGGGGGAGTGCTTCGTCCTCTCCCGCTCCCTCGCCTTCATCCGGCGGTTGTACTTCCTCAGCTGCTTCCGGGTCGGCCGGCGGGTCTCGAGGGCGGTCGACGACCGGTCCTTCCGGCCGGCGAACGTACGCGCCTGCTGCCGCCGGTGGGGGCGGTCGCGGCCGGCGATGATGTCGTCCGACGGGGCGACGGACGGGGGGGCCGTCGATGGCCGGGGGGCGACGGACCGCCCCGAGGAGGCCGCGAGCCGGAGGACCCTGCCCGCCCCGCTCCCGCACCGGGCGGAGAGCATCTCTTCAGGCAGGAGGCGGCGAGCGCGATGTTATCCGTCGCGGGGCCGCGTGTCGATGAAAAAAAGGGATCGCGCGCGTTCCCACCGCTTCTCTCCAGAGGACTCCCGCGTCCGATAGCGTCCGAAGGCTCGCCACCTGATGATGGGTCCGCCCTGCGGCTGCCTCGGACGACCGAACCCCCCCCAGCTTCCGCAAAGGGGAGTACCGGACCCCACGCTCGACGAGGGACCGATACACGAGATTGGCGCGGCTTCGGTTTCGCTGGTCGTCGATCTATGGCCCTCCTCGCGCCGCCGGCTCTACGGGGGATTCTGCTTTCCTCTCCCGCGATGACGATTTTTCCGAGCGGCGATTCAAGCAACAACGGCGCCCAGGGGAGGTCGAAGGTCCCCGCGAGGCTGTCGAACCGATCGCGGCTGGCTCCAAGTCGAAAGTCTGCCCGGATCCAGACTCCATCCAGAGCGGCGGCGACAGGACGACCGACCGACGGTCTCGTCTGCCGAAGAGATCCGGCGATAAATCGATGGTTGGGTAACGCACCCAAGGTACAAGTCAAACACGGCCACTCTCTATTCAAGGGTACATTTATGGTCGTTCAGTATCTAAGCGCTTTGACTTGAGAGACATAACGGGATGGGGGTACGCTAGATATTATTTCAACATGTGATACACACCCAAGTCAACACTGCTCTTAGGTTACCACAGGCGCCAAGCGATGACACGGTCGTGATGCCGCGCCGATTGCAATAAAGCCCGCGCGGCCGCACGATCTTCAGACCACGGACAGTGGGAGCGGATTTGGGCCGGCCGGCGCGCCCCAGCGAGACCTCCACCTCGCTAACCTACCTCGGTATCTTCTACGATAGAATCCGGATACCCGAGCATTTTTGGCTGTTTTGAATTATTTTGAGGGGAAGGTCCCTTGAATACTCGTTCGTAGTAGGGTGGAAACCCCGGAGGAAAATGGCCTCTTGCATGGACGTTTGGCCGATTTTGGAACAGAAGAAGCAGTCAGCTGGCGGCGAGGCGCCGCAGTCTTCGTCTCGACCACCCCCCGCGAGTCTCCATCCCGCCCAGGCCTCCTCGGGGCTGTCTGCGGTTTGTAGTTCCGATTGGAATGCCGAAAGTGACACCACACTCACGGATGCGGACCTATCATATCGTCGTTATCGTCACCGTCGTATACCACAATGATGCTCGGCTTTCTCGTCTGAATGAAGAGAATTGATTTTCCAGGTTCGGTGAGGTGGAGGTGGTGCAAGATGCGACAATTCCCTCGAGGCGTCATTGAGAAGCAGCGAGAGAGCCGAG
>JAAMXK010010053.1:0-10820 GCA_019693575.1 Thalassiosira oceanica | reverse complement strand
TTTCGGCAAAAAATGAGGACAAGCGAGCACCACGGCTGGATGGACTCAGCGTATCAAATTACCCCGGAAACGATGTTGTTCGGACTTCTTCGAATAGATTTGCCGAAGTCGGTCTGCCGTAGTGACACTGCTTATTGTCGATCTTTGCTCTAGCTAACTTTACTACATAAATGCGTCTGGCCCCTCAAATCGACAGCTGACTGCGTTTATGCTGAGTCTGCCTGCTGTGGTGGGAGACGGTTGCGGCGCGGATCGATCGCGGTGCGGTCGAGAGAGCGTGAGCTCGTGCAGGTTGGACGCCAGATCATCGGCATTTCATCGGCATATACGCGCGTGTGCTTCTGGGACCAAGATCAAAGAAGTTCCCTCTGCGGCTCCTCCCTATTACTTTGTAGTTAGCAGATTTGGAAATTCAACGGTCAGCAGATTTGGAAATTGCATCCGGGCAGCGCGGCCGCAGGCGCAGCAGATTTGGAAAAAACCTGAGAGCAGATTTGGAAAAATGGCGGGTAGCATGCCCCCATGCGTTGGAAAAACGTTACTACTGCCCGAAACCCGTGGCTAACCCCAACCCTAGCTAGGCGTGTCCAGACCCTAACTATCAGTGCCCGTGTCCCCATTGGGGCATCGCAGACAGACCCTAATCATCGGGGCGTGTGAAAAACATTACTGCCCGAAAACCGGGCTGACCCCAACCCCAGGCGTGTCCAGACCCTAACTATCAGTGCCCGTGTCCGATCGGGACAGCGCAGACATACCCTAATCATCCATCGGGTCATTGCATCCAGACCCTAACCCACTCTCCTGCCACTCAACTGCTGAGCGCAAAGATTTCCAAATCTGCTGGGACATTCCAAATCTGCTGGACGTTCCAAATCTGCTCGTTAGACCAGGTCGTTCTCTCTTAAGAGAGTCTTAAAATAGAAATCTGCTGTTCCAAATCTGCTAACACAAAAAAATCTCCTCCCTCAGTGTGGGCGTACGTGCTAGCTAGCACAAAAAGGATCCACTTATATTTCTACGCGTGTTTGGGTGAAGATCTTTAGTCCCGACCGAGGCTTCGCGTTTACTAACTACGGTCGGAGAGCTGCTCGCGGCAAATCTGTGGGCGAGCCTTTTTGTGCTAGCTAGCATGCTTCATAAGCAAGCCGGAGTGGCCGGCCGGGGCAGTGATCTCTTTGGCCAAGCGAGAAAAAGGGGGGATAATTTTTTATACCGCGACCTTCCAAGATGACGAACGTGTCATTTCTTGATTTCAATTCTTTTAGTCGAAGTACCATACCAATTAGCCAAGGTAGAAAGTGCCATTTTCAAGACGGACATAAAATTATAAGCCGGACTCTGCTAGCACAGCTAGCAGCCAGAATTAGAAGCAGCAGGCCCAGCAGGCAGCTACAAAGCAGCCAGGCAGGCAGGGACACATTCCCTACATATTATATTTCTACCACATCTCATGACAGACCCGCCTGGCCGTCATCGTGGAGATGGCCTTGGAACACGAGGAACGGTGCACGAGGCGGTCCTCGTTCGTGCCAACTGCCTTTCCGACCGTGGCAGTCCTGGCTGCCCAGTCGCCGCCTTCGCCTTCGCGCGACGAAAGTGGCGATGAGTCCGTCGAGCCCCAACAATCGTCTACCACTCGGCAGGTCAATGGTGGCAGTCCGCGGCGGCGAATATCACTTACTGAGCAAGGACAAATGATAAATGGTCTGCCTTCACTCATGGCTGAGACTGCCCACAATAGCTCGTCGAGCACGGAAAACACTACGCCTTTCTACAAGCTCGAGTCTAGTGGCAAGGACCATTATTCAAACACCAATTCGTCCTCTATCAAATTTCAGCACACAGACTTGTACGGTTCTTTTGACGACCTAAGCAATTTTGATAGCAACCAAGGCCTAACTGTATCGACGGCGCCAACATCTTTTGCGGAGAAACCTGCACGACGAAACTCGGACGGCGTCTCCGTTTCTACAAACGGTAGTATGTACAGTGAGAAATGGAATAGCGGTTCTGCCAACACTAGCGTGGTCAACAGCATTGCAGATAAAGAAAGCGCTGCCATAGCTTCTGATGGGGTAGTTCAGGAAAAGTCGCACCAAAGCGAAACAGATTTGCACCAGCAGAGCGAACCCCAAGCACTCATGAATGGCGACTCGAATGAATCTTTGGATCACGTACCCGCAAGTAAACATGGGACGACTGAGTCATCAGCCGTCACTGCAATATCATCAGTGGTTCGCCATTTCATTGGCTCTGCTGCCGAGAGGGCCCAAAATGCAAGATCGAATCAGAATGAGCCAAACGTTGTAAAGGAAATCGATGAGGCGGAGAAAATTAAATGTTCGCAATCCACTGACAGTGGCAGCGACGTCATTCAACGAGCTGCGAACCTGTTGGATCCTCTTCGTGGCCTTTTGGACAGCGGCTCAATGCCCGGTCGACAACTCGGCGAAGAGAACGAAGCTGGAGAGCCCCTCGAAGAGGTGCAGAAGGAGTGCAAAGCGAGTTTTATAGAAAGAGCGGAATCGGCAACATTATCGTCTTCGAACTCGAACAATTCGCCTACATTTCCTACTGCGCACGGCAGCACACCAACTGAGCTAACAAGGGCGAGAGAATCGCTATGTGGTCCGGATGGAACTACGAAGGAGGGAGACGGAGACGATTCGGCCCAGAAGTCTTTCATTTCGACTACTCACGCTCTTGTAGAGCTGGCGACCGATGAAGCAAAGTCGAAACTCAACGACTCTTCATCATCTGATTCTGTTTCGATATCCCGAACAAGGCCAAGTTTAGTCAGCGATTTCAAAGAAACAGTCAAAAGAAATTCGTTCCAGAGAAGAATGACTTCCCCCAAAGACCAGGCAGTCGAGGCAGTGGTGGATTGGCCTAGCCCTGTGAGCTCCATCGGTAGTCCAGTTCTCAAGGAGCGTCAACAACGCACCAGTGAGATCACCGTTGATAGTCAATCTTTACCGCCGTTGCCGTTGCGTGACCGAGAAGATGATCCATCATCGGCTTCGAAGAGCTGTCCAATCATGAACTCTCGCCAGACGACCAACTACAAAAATAGTTCAGACGAAACATTGGATCCATCATGCTTCAGGGAAAATAGCGGCGAGGACAGCAATGACCAATCAAAGCTCTCGTCGATAGTGTGGCCGAGTAGCGGACCATCCAATTTTCAAGATGGACTGAGGAAAACAGCTAGTTCTTCTCGAATACTGAAAGGTCTCAGGTCCTCTGCTCAGAGAGAGGCTGACCTCCATTCGAGTTTGAGAAGTTTCAACAGCGGTCACAGAAAGCCACACAATCAAAACCTTAGGGGATGTCCCGGCGAAGACTGTGTTTTTGAAACGAGTGGCCAGCCGTCCTCCACAACAGTCGCGTCGGAATCGGAAAAGAGTCCTGATAAGCTGCTCCAAGACAATGCAGTCACATGTGACATCGCAACCCCTCTTAACAAAGACAAGAATCCATTGCTTGTTTCGATAGAGCAATTTGAGGAGGAGGAAGCGAACGAAGATTATTACGCACCGTCCCCACTGCATGAAGTGCCTTCCGCATCTAATGACGGGGAATCAGTGGTCTCATCCCTAGACTCACTGGCTTCGCCTGTTCATCCGTCAAATAATAATATTTCCCGGTTGCATCGTCAGAATCAAAGACGTGACTCGGACTCGTCTTGCTCTACACTGTCCTTGGCATCGCCTACACAGGCGGTGACGCAGAACGGCAAGAACCGACCGATTGGTTCCAGGAAGTCTTCCATGAAATCGATGGATATATCTGATCGCGCCATCGTCTCAAAATCATTGAGATCATCGTCAGAGAAATCAAAATTCAAAACCGGTATGCACGAGTCTAGGCCTGGTGCCGCCGACCTCCTGGAAGAAAGTGAACGCAGCAGTCTTTCAAAAGGCAACGCCTTTAATGAAAGCGAGCACACCAAAAGTGACGCCTCCCAAAACAATTATCCACCCAAAGTCAAATGTCTAGCTGATGGGCTTCCTAGGCGTGCCATGGAACGTCGCTCTTCAGATCGGAGTTTGACCAACTCCAGTTGCTATTCCAGAGCAACGATGCAAAGTTTACAGTCGGAAATGTCAAACCTCCAACCATCGGGCCTGGCAGATGATGTGGCGCTCCACCTCGAACACTCAATGATGTCTATGAACACGTATCAATCCTCTGATGGGATAGACGATATCGATCCCGCGTGCACGACCGGCGAAGCAAAAATTGATTTCGACTTCGCTATGAACTCGTATATTAAAGCAATGAACCATGGACAATTCAATTTTGGCGCATCGGCCATGGGCGAGGACAGCGCGTGGGAGGGTGACGATGGAATGCTGGCGGCCCGCGCTTACATGGGCCTGGGCTACACTCGGCAATACAAGGGAGAGCTCGAGAGCTCAATGCATGCCTACTCCAAGGCAATAAATTTGATCGAGGACGATTTAGGGGTGGACCACCCCAACGCCGCGCCTGTCCATTACGCCATGGGTGTGGTCATGATTGGCATGGCTATGCAATTGGATGCAAGCGAACATTTCACAACAGCTTTGAAATTGTACAAGGCTATGTTGTCAGGCGATAGCAATACTGATGTGACTGTCAGGGCGAATATATTCAGCACGGAAGGCATGCTATTCGATGTGCTGGGGGAGAGGAACCGGGCGATTGATTGCTTTAGGCAGACCGTCGTAGTTTGCCAGGGTCTGGGCCAACCGAGTTTGAAGCTCGCTGGCGTCATGTTTGAGTTGGGCAGCCTGCTATCTCAGAGAGGAGAATATGGCGAGTCAGCCTACTGTTTCAACTTCGCGTTGCAAATCCGGAAAAACTTGTTAGGCGATTCATTTCTAGTAGCACGGACTCACTACAGTTTAGGGGTGACACAGGCCACACTTGAATTAGGGGGTAATTTGCCATCTGGTATGGCAGCCGGTCACTTGCAAGAGGCATTTCGGATCTGTTCCGAACAGTTCGAGGAAGAGCATCTGCAGTTTGCGATCATTTTGCACGCTCTTGGCGTTCTGAACGAAAGGAATGGCGACTTCCTCGCAGCGTCTGTTTGGTTCGCTAAGGAACGTGATATAAGAAAGCAAGTTCTTGGTGATGGTGAGTGATGTGTTACCCATCTTTCGTCAGATGTTGTGTGTCTCAACTGACTTGTCTTGGCAAGATCACGAGTCTCTGGCCGACATATCCTCTGATCTTGGCACATGCTACTTCAACTCTGGCAAATATGATTTGGCAATATCCACTTTTTCAGATGCTTTTCGGATCATATTACTCACAGAGAGCAGAGAGAGTCTTGAGGTCGCGGATGTACTGTACAAAATAGCGAGTTGTCACGATAGTCTTTGCAATTATGATGCAGCGCTGGAACAGTTTCACGAAGTCAAGCAATTACGTGAGACCCTCTTTGGCATCGAGAGTGGTCCGGTCATCCAGACCATGTTGAGGATAGGAAACATTTTGTTGGGAATCGGCAGGATCGAAATGGCCCAAGAATGTTTTGACGAGGTGCGTGTGTAGATGAGCGGGGGTTCCACTCATGTCAAATTCTCTTGAACAAACTGACAGACACCACCTTAGATTCTTGGAATTGGATACGCCAGTGACAACGTTAATGCCGTTGAGGTCGCGAATGCCCTGTATGGCCGGGGCTGTGCTCAGTTTTGCGGATTCCGCCTGGCTGATGCGATGAAGTCCTTTAACGAGTCACTAAACTGGAAGTTGGCAGCGCTAGGCGAGGACAACCCCGGACTGGCATGTATCTTCTACCAAATGGCACACGTGTACCTTGAACAATCAGAGCAAGATGAGGCTATCACGTGCTTTGAGGAGTACGCAAGGTTGCAGAAGCTCGATCCTCAGCGTAATCTTCACGAGAACGCAGATATCTGCTACGCCGAGGGCATTATGGCTAAATTGAAAGGTCTTCAAGAAGCGGCGCTTTCTTTTTTTAAACAGGCTTTGGCCATGTTCGGAACCCTATTTGGAGGGGAGCACGAAAAAGTCGCCAGTATACACGTAAGTGATGCCAGGGCACAGGATTCGGCGAAGATGAGCCTATCTAAAATTTGCCTGGTCATTGTTACAGTTTGACATCGGTTGTGTCTGCACCTCCATGGGGGACAACGAAACAGCATTGACGCACTTTCAGACTTGTCTACTCCAGCGCCAAAAGCTGCTTGGCGGTCACGGTGGCCACGTAGATGTCGCCAACGTGCTGTATGAAATGGCATCCACCTACCAGCTGCTTGGTCACACAGAAATGGCGGGGAGGTGTCTAATGGAAGCTGACAAAATATGGAAGTCGAAACTTGACAACAACGAAAAGTTGACCTCTGTTTTGTTGCTCAGTGCTAATTTGTGGAAGTCGCTGCAGCATTATAAAGAGGCCGAGGAGAACTATGAAGATGCTCTACAGGATGCTATCAGACTTCACGGCCAGAATCACGATTTGGTTGCATCGATCCTGTTGAGTTTGGGCGAGCTATTGCAAGAAATCAACCAGATCCCACAGGCCTTGTTCTGCTTCAACGAATCAATCAAAGTCCGAACGGCGCTTCATGGCTCTGACAGTCCAAGTGTTGCTCAGGTCGAATACAGCAAAGGGGTGGCATACCTGTTTCAGCAAGATTTTGAGAATGCATTCAATTGTCTTGAACGCTCGCTGACCATCCGCCGAGAGAAGCTTGGCGCAATGGATGGCACTGTTGGCGACACGTTCAACACCATCGGGTTTCTTCAACTGCGTATGGGCAATATCAGTGATGATACACTGGCGACTTTCTACGACGCACTCGAAATCAGGCGGGCCGTTGGGAATCAGTCCAAGGTCGTCTCGACTCTCATGAATATAGCCAGCGTGCACAAGAAGAGGAAAGACTTTGACTCGTGCATGAATGTCTATGCGGATATTCTCGCGGCACGCCAGGAGGAATTCGGTTTAACGCATTCCCAAGTCGCGGATGCATGGATGAGTCTCGGCAACATTCAAACTACAGCAGGCCGGATAGAGGAGGCAACAATATCGTACGGCGAAGCGCTACGTATCCGGACGATGAACGATGGCTATAATCACATTTCAGTAGCTCGCATCCTCTTCAAGATCGGCTCTCTAAACTCGCGAGAGCAAAATTACACAGACGCCAAACAACTGTTTGAGGAATACATGCGAATACGTGCCGAGGAAGAAGATGACCCGGACCAGGAAATGGCGGAGGCGCTCACGCTCATGGGAGACCTACAAAAGGAGACTGGAGAAAAGTCTAAGGCTCAAATCAATTGGATGTCAGCCCTGGAGATCTATGAACAACTTGGTTATCCAGATGATCATCCAAAGCTCCGCAAACTCAAAGCCCGCCAAAGGGCTGTTCCAGGCTTTGCTTTGACACGGGCATCGTATAGCAACAGGAGTATCAGTGATTTGTCAACAGTGATTTCGTGGTTCGGGAACAACAGGTCTAGATAGACAAAAGTGTTGAAAGTAGAAGAGTGTAAAATAATGTACCCATAGTCTAGTGCTAGGTAGGGATTATGACTTGGTAGAGATGAGCATTATGTTATAGTTAGGGCCCAAAACCTTCCAGGCCTCTTTTTTTAAGACTGACCTTCGACGGATTTGCATTCTGGACCTTTTGCTTCCCAGTTCTTGCAACACAGACACAGATACGGCTAACTCAATTGAGTCATCTGTTCCTCTGTCAAAAATTTGGTGGCCAAACTCAGCTAGGTAACATGACAAAACATCAATTAATTGACAAGAATTGACAAGAACCTCTGCAATTCTTTTTTGTTGTTGTGGTTGTTAGTTGTTAGTTGTTAGAGAGCTTCATACGGTGGAAGCACGGCAACGACAGGGTCTATCCTGCTCGGCCGAGTGCCTCTCTATACACACGCCGACGCGTCCATTGGTTGGGTCAGTCCGAGGACTCTGCCGACCTCAAACAACCATCGATGCACCGTCAGCCGACGATTTTTCCGCTCCAATGTGCTCACTCATGACCCAGTCACGAGCAGTTTTTCCTGAGTCACTTGTCACTTTTGCAAGCCGCCGACTTTGTCAGAAACCAAATATCGCGAAATCGGGCACAAACGCCCCCTTAGTAGAGAAAGAGATTGTCTACTAGGGGGCGTTTCAGCTTGATTTTTGCAATTTTGCAATAATGTCCTCTGTTGAGACTTTGGCGACGGGGTTTAACACTCGGTCGGTTGGTCGGTCGCTCTACTAGCTAACGTACGGTAGAGTTTGTGCGCCGGTCGGGTGTCGGTCTCTCGCGATCGTGTGGGTCACACAGGAAAAAAGTTCATCAGCCGTCCATTAGCAGCCAGCCAGGCAGCCAGCCAGCATCCACGAAAGCAGAAGCAAGCTACTGTCAAGCTGACAGCTCCGCATCTTTACCCAACCAAGCCAACCAAGTTTGGAGTTTGACGTCACGGCCTGTTCGTTGAAAATCTTCAGTTTGTCTCTAGTCTACTCTATATCTATAGAGCTTACACTTCACACTTCTCATCGCGGTATTAGAGCGGTTTTTGGGGCTTTGGGGTTGTTGGGAAGTTAGTCTAATTTTTGGACTTTTTGGACGACGACGAAGCCTGTCATTCTTTTTGAAGGAAAAAGACCTACCTGCAACTGTACGGTTGTGAACAGAAGTAGTAAATTTGTATGGTCCCACTCCCCATCCCCTAAGCCCCTAAGTCAGGGGCGGCGCTGGTTTGGAAGCAAGTGCACCCACAGTCCACTACCCCTGCGTCGCTCTAAAGCAGAACACACGCAATTCAAATTTCAAACGAGATGTAGCTAGGTACAAATTCAGAGGAAAGAGGAAGGAGGAGGAACTCGGACTGAGAGTTTGTTTTCTTTTGTTTGACATAAGCAGAAGGGCAGAAGATGTCACGTTGGAATTAGGGCAAAATTGCATATCTAGTACTAGTAAAACACTTCCCACACAGCAGCCAGCCTGCAACTATTTGCACTTCTCCAGACTTCTCTCCGATTTTATGAGGCATCATGTGAAGCATGCTTGTGGGTGAGGGTCCCTACTACATTTTTGTTTGGTCCGTCTCCCTGTTAGTGGAACTTTTCCGGGAGATTTCCTACGTGTAAATTTGGCAAATTTGGGCAAATTTACCCTTCTTCGTTGGCAGTGTGCCCGGGTCCACGTCATTAATCTTAATCTCTAATCTCCTCATTGCTTGTTCCTGGCCGGGATCGATGGTGCTGTGATGTGGTGTTGTAGTGGTATGTAAAACTAAGTACCTGACCTCTCTGCCGTGATGGGAAGTAATGATGAACTTGTTTCCTGTGTGACCTGGTGCGTTGTAGGAACCGACCCGCGGCGCACAAACTCTACCGGCGCACAAACTCTACCTACTATACTGTACGAGCGATAGCATAGCTAGCATAGCTAGTTAGTAGAGCGACTGACCGACCGACCAACTGACCGAGTCGTTAAACCCCGTCGCCGAATTTGCCGTTGCACCAGCTTGTTTGATAGATAACGTCGGCCGTAGAGCCATATATCGGAATAGCCCTACGGCCGCAGCACTTCATAGGGGATGTATTGGGGATGAATAGGTGCCATGGGCGCCGTCATCGGGCCACCAGGGGAGGCCATGGAGGAGCTCGACTCTCCCTATCATCGTTGTTGCGCCGCGACTCTCCCTTTCATCGTTGTTTCGCCGTTGTGCTGCTGGCCGAGCCGACGGGGTGCTCAGTCACAGCCAATTATAGGCATGAAGACGTCGCCCCAGGGGCAAAGTACATTTTAGTCCTGAAAGCGCTGCTGGCGCTGCTCGTCCTCATGCAGGACCTTTTATCCGCTTCCACCTTGGGCGACATTATCATGCCGATATTTGGCTGTAAAGTCTGCCAATTTTGGCCTTTCCTCTATCTACAGCTGTCTATCTAGCGTTTCTATCTAGCTGGATATCTAGAGCTATCGTACTCGCTTCGATCTCATGATTGAGTTCCTACGGTGTACGCTCTCTTGAGGCGTACTGGTACTGGCGGCGTACTAGAAACCCATCATGGACCATCCCCTTCGTCGGGGGGGAGGCCGTCCGTCCGGATCCACGATATTTGGTTTCCGGTGACGTCAGAGGCCAGCAGGCCAGCATAAGTGACAGTTTACTCAGAAAAACTGCTCGCAATGGGATAGCGCGAGCACATCGGAGCCAACAATCAACAAATCGACGGCCGACGGTGCATCAATGGTTGTTTGAGGTCGGCGGAAGGAAGCCACAGACGGACCCAATAATGGACCCGTCGGCATGTAGAGGACACTCGGCCAAACAGGATAGACCCCGTCGGTGCCCCAAACACCAACCACTTGCGTGTCTGAGAGGGTCACACAGGGAAAAAGTTCATCTCCAGCGTGTCGTAGAGGGCACTCGGCCGAGCATGATAGACCCCTTGGCGCCCCGAACACCTCACGCGGGTCTGAGAAGGTCACACAGGAAAAAGTTCATCTCTAATGCTGGTTGGCCGTAGAGCGTATCCCTGCCCTTGGTGATTCGGGTGCTTGCGACGGTGACTTGTAAGTACCTTACTCTCCAGGGTGTGGCAGTGAAATTTACTCAAGGAAATTTCCCCCAAAATGAAAATTGCACCAAAAAATTTACACCCCATCTTGCCCACCTCTACGCTGCAGCTCTAGAGCTATCGTGCCGCTTGCGGCAGATGGGGCTACTACATATGTAACCGCACTGTGACGCGATTAGATTACAAGCGAAATTTCCGCTCCCACTTGTATCGGACACACTAGTGCGTCGGTTACAAAATATTCCCTTAGCTTTTG
>JAAMXK010010047.1:0-13778 GCA_019693575.1 Thalassiosira oceanica | reverse complement strand
TACTTGGCGCTGAGAGTGTGAGGAGGCTATCTATCTCTGCATCGGATCGCACTACCGACCGCCGAAGCTCCATGGCGAAACTTGCCAAGGATATGTCGACACGATTTGAAGTGTAACTGTAACTGTCTCCTATTAGCCTTAACGATAACGATGATGATTAAACAATACCTTAAGAATGGGCACAAGGTGTAGCCCACACTGTGAGTGAAATAACTAAACCAAGGGAGTCTCTAACTAAACCAAGGGAGTCTTTTACCTAACCAAGGGAGTCTCTCTCTGAGGATTTTTTAGGTTTTGCACGTTAGTTAGCCTGGACCTGGTGTTGTCAATTCTTTGGTGGTACCACTTTGCTTTGAAAATTACGCACTCGTGGTGTACGGCTGCACTAGACCAGGCCGAACTTCACGATGTTTTTCAGTCCCATCTGGCGTAGTGCAGAGAACATACCAGGAATGTGTCCGTCCCCCTCTTTGGGAACACAGTGCACAAAATAGTGGGCATTAACCGTTCAAGAACGTTTCTGTAGTTTATCTTTGTTGAGATTGAAATGGCAATTGGGCGATCTGAAGTCTGTGTTCTCTCTGGATGAAGTGTGTATGTAGATGTAATTGAGATCCTTGTTGTAAGACCTGGTTGTAAAGAATTGTCTTACTTGCTGGCTTTCCTCCGTAGTTTCTTTGGGCTGAACACCTCTTCACTTGTCTCTAAATTTTGGCGTTGAGAATGCTCAGCAAAAGTTAAACACGGCTCAATCACTCATGAGTCGCGCACACATTGGAGCTAACAGGTCGATGTCCGGCGGCATTGTTGGTGCATCAATGGTCGTTTGAGGTCTCGAAGGAGGCCATGGACCGGCCCAACGGACCCGTCGACTCGTAGAGGACACTCAGACGAGCAGCACCAACCTGCCAACATCCCAAACACCTCTCGCGTGATAGAAAAGGTCACACAGGGAAAAGTTCATCATTCATTAAGTGTATGTCAGATGCTGTCGTGCAGAAGCTTGTTTGTGCAAAATGAAATTCGTCGGTCTTACATCAAGGGGTCCGACAAATTCGTCCATAGTCCCCCCTCCCGATCAATTCTACTTTGGGGGAGTTGCTTTATTGGAAACTAAATGCAATTTTGAGTTTTATCAGCAGTCTGGCATGGTATCAGCACATCTCTATCAATCTTCCCTGCTTCGGAGTTTGCAGCGCCAATCTCGTGTGTTGGTTGCATCGCTTGTGTGGCTCGTGTGGCTCGTGTGGCTCATTCTTTTCCTAGTAGCGTATCGTAGTTTTGCATTTGTACTTTGTATGGGGAAAACATACCGCTGGCAGTGATTTAGAAAGCACATGGTACAGGGTACAGTTTTGAGACCCCTCTTATTGCTTATTGGCGCCATCTTGACCGGGTTCGGGCAGTTCTGGATGGCTAGGCCCCCGTTTTTTGCACTATGTGCGATCAGGTTGCTTAGGTCATCGCCGATCTCAGCTTTGTTGACACCAAGCAGGGCAGGTAGAAACTCCTCCCCCTGATTGCCTTTTCTAAAGGTTCGAGATAGCGCTTGGCCCCCTCAACGGCGTGACAGATGTGATGCCATTCGCATTGGAGTGAGCTCGCTAAGCCGGTAGCGGTGTATGTTGTCTGGGGATACCTGACGGCGGCGCTGGCTCTAGCGCTACTCTAGCTAGAGTAGTACAGCCGCTCATCAATGTGTGTGACTCTATCGTTATTTTATTAGCTAGTCTACTTAAGACTTATCCGCGGTAGCTGGGGCATGATGATGGGAATGTGAGTGTGTATGTGAGTGTCGCCGCATGAGCTTCTGGTACGAGTTCCGAATGTGGATCGCGAAGGCTTTGGTGAAACAAAGTCCTAGCTGCTATGGGTCTCTTCCCGTGGCGGAACCGCGGGGGTACGTACCTCATTTAGCTAGAGCGAAGCTAGTGAACTTCGATCGGCCGAAACAGGTAGAGATCGTTGCGCCAGTTCACCCCCGGGGCTTCTTTTTCCTGGCTGTGCCGCCTACCTAACTAAATACGACACTCTCATGGCCAAAATTGTTGCGAGTGCAAGACGATATTGAAGGAATCCGTCTTCGCCGACGCGAGGCGGACGGCCCGATTCCTAGGATTCCGGCGGTTCGGGCCATGGTCTTCGGATCTTTCGTACGGCGTTGGTCGGGGAGATCTCCGTCTCGCAAGTCGGTTGGCTCGTCAGGCCGCCACACATCATGAGGTAGATAGTCGACAGGAAAGTAGGCAAAGCTCGGCTTTCCGACGGCCGCCGGTGGCCGCCGGCGGCTCGGCATGAACGTCTAGACATAACGGAAGCGATCATGTGGTGGCGGCTCCGATCCGGGCCCGTTATCATCGCCATCGGGGCCGGAAGCGGCCTCGGCTCGAGTTGTTTGCTCTATCATATTGTAGCTAAGCGGGCTTTCAATGGCATAAGGATGCCGAAGGAGTCCATCTACGCCGACGCGAGGCGGACGGCCCGATTCCTTGGATTCCGGAGATTTGTGTAGATGCCTTCGGATCTCCAGTACGCCTTCGCGTCATGGAGTAATCGATGTCGCAAGTCCAACAGTGTCGGCTCGAACCCGCACGCGTCATCGAGGTAGATAGTAGACCTTGAAGCGAGGAAAGCTCGGCTTTCCGACGGCCGCCGGAGGCCGGCGGCTCGTAATGAACGCCGAGACATAGCGCTTGCAATGATGTGGCGGCGGATCCGATCCGGGCCCGTTATCATCGTCGGCGTGGCCAAAAGGTGCCTCGTCGAGGTGTGTTTTGTTCGTATCGTCGCGAAATGGCACACTCAGGAAAAGAAAGCCCCCCCCCGGGCATCGCCGAAGAGCCCGTGACCTGGCGAGTCCGACGATGTCCGGGAATCGGAAGTGAACTGGCGCAACGATCTTACCGTCCGGGTTCGAATCTTGGGTAACTTTTCAACGGTGAGATTTGAACCCTCAACGATCATAACATCGGATGAAAATGTCGAAATCTTATCTTCAATAGACCATTCCTCTGTCAATATTGGGACTCTCGTGACAAATGAGGTATGCCAGGGACTCTATTAATGGTGTTCTAACAGATTCTGCAATAAAAAATGGGGGTTCCAGAACTTTCTTGTAGGCACTTATAACGCGGGAAGAGACTTATCGATAGCTGATGGAGCAAGTGTTCATGCGGGGTGGGGGGCGTGTACGAGCGACCGTGAAAAGCCCGAGTTCGGTTCTGCTTCCACCGCATGGAGGCAAGAGTGACGACGCCGTGTGGTGCCGGGGGGGCTGAGGCTCGCGTATATCCGGGTGGCGTTGGGTCTGTCCTGAAGGAAAGTTAGTGCCCGACGGGGTCGGTCGACAGGATGAACGTCTGGCTAATCGAGGCTTGGGGGTACTGCAAGACGCACTCAGAAACAGCCCTCTTATGTACAAACGACGCGACAGATGTGATGCCATTCGCATTGGAGTGAGCGCGCTAAGCCGGTAGCGGTGTATGTCGTCTGGGGATACCCGACGGCGGCGCTGGCTCTAGCGCTACTCTAGCTTGAGTAGTAGAGCCGCTCATCAATTGCAAACGTCCAATAGAAGAATGCAGTGGGGCAGTGGTAGTCGATGGCTTGGGGGAAGATGCAAGACGCACTCAGAAACGGCCCTCTTACAGTCAAAGCAACATGAAATCCTAAAAATAAAAAATTAGCCAGAGAGGCGGCAATTTACAGAAGCCCCAGGAGGCAGGTCGCGCCATGGATCAGCGAGCAGGAGACGCCCCCAGCAGCGCCGGACGGTCGCCGGCCGTCGCGGTGGACGGACCCTCGCCGTCGGAGGACGCCGCGACGGAGGAAGCGGATGGTGCACCGTCTCCCCGCCCCCCCCTCCGGGAGCGGTCCCCGGGCACGGCCAACAAGCAGAGCGCCGAGACGACGGGGGGCGCCGAAGAAGACGACGCCGCCGCAAAGAGAAGCAAGAGAGCGGACGCGCCTCCCTCCCGAGGTCCGAAGAGGGCAAAGTGGCACCGCAAGGACGGGCAGAGCGCGAAGGACGAGCCGGACAGCGCCCTCGACGCGCCCCAGGAAGTAAGTTCGGCTGAAACGGTTATTGGACTGCTTTCGTCCTCTCCTGTCCCCGTATCCTGATCACGCCATTTCACGCCCCGTCCGAAAATAGAGCGCGTGCGGCGCGATCCTGGCCATCAGGAAGGACGGGGAGGAAGCCTCCTCGCGTCGCGTCCCATACGCCGGCGGGCGGGGGAGGAGCGACGCGGCGCACGCCAGGCTGCGCGAATCTTCCGTCCGGGCGCACGGCGCGCTGGTGCGGTATTCGTCTTCCTTGGATTCTTGCCAGCAACGTCAGGGGCAGAGAGAGGGCTTCGAGCCGAACGGGCGGGACTCGGCTAGGCGCGAGTATGTCGATGAAGATGGCAGTCGCTATCAAGACCGCGTCCCCGGCCGGCGGTGGTGGCCCCGCTTCCAGCCCCCCGAGTTAGGCACCAGTGGCACCAGTCGTCAACGGCGGGAACGGGAGCGCTTCGAGCCGTACGGGCCGGGCTCGGCTAGGCGCGAGTACGACGGCGAGGACGGCGGCCGACGCTACTGCCGTTACCAACAGCAGGGCCCCGACCAGCAGCGTCAGTGTCACTTCCAGCTCCCCGAGCTGGGCACCAGTCGTCCAAGGCAAGAACGCTTCGAGCTTTATGAGCTTGGCTCGGCTAAGCGTGGGTACGACGATGAGGAAGGCACCCGGGGCAGGTATAGCTGGGAGCATAGGAAGAGAAGCAGGAGAGACGACGACGGCAGGAAGCACGGCCACGAGGAACGCGGTCAGAGTTTCCCCTCGCGCGACAGACCAGTTTTGAGGTCAGGAGACAGGTCGCAGTTCAGGTTGCGATCGAGATCGAGGGGCCGATCGAGATCGAGGGACCGACAGTTTGACTGGAGCAGGGGGCGCTTTGAAGAGAAGTCTCCCTGGGGTGGGACCAACGGCAGGGACCACGGCCGCAGGAGCTGGAGCGACTCGACGCGCAGAGCCATTCCAGAGGAGAGTACTTTAGTCCATCGATCCACCATGCCAGACAGGAATGAAGGACGAGGACGTGGATGGGGCCGAGACCAAGGACGGGGTCACGGGCGAGGCCGCGGTGGAAGAGACAGAGGCGCGACCAGCATACAGGGAAGAGGTCCGGACTTTCGAATGTGCCAGACCATCGAGGAACTGGCCGATTTGGCGCGCTGCCACCTCGACTCAGTGTCCAACAGGGACATCGCAGCCTTCTGGTCGCTTTTGCCGCGACTTCTACGTAATCGTGGTGCTCAAGACCCCAACTTGGAGGAGAAACTGAGGTGTGTCATAGGTGCCACCTGCAACAGAATGCACAGTTTCCAGTACAGAGACCTGGCTCAGACCTCGTTGGGAATTGCCAAGACTACCAGTCAGGTCAGCCGTGGCGATCAACAATACCGCGCAGATGATCCTCGTCACATCATGCGGGGATTATTCGTGAAAGAATCGCAATGTTCGTCGATATTTGACAGCATCGCCAGTTCGGCAGCGGTCGTGCTCAATGAGTTTGAAGCAAGACACCTGTCAAACCTCATCTACTCGTTTGGACTTGCCGAGCGTAACCCAGATATTGGACGAGAGACTCTGTTTGATGTCTTTGGCAAAGCAGCCTTGAGGATCCTGCATACTTTCAATGGTCATGATATTTCGAACATGCTGTGGGCCTTCGTCAAAGTGGACGCAAAGAACTCGAGGTTGTTTGAAGAGACTGGGGGAGTGATATCAGGAATGAACCTTGACAGCTTCAAGCCACAGGCACTAGCCAACATCATTTGGTCCTTCGCGAAGTCGGGCGAAGAGTACTCCGAGCTATTCCAAGCCATTGGAAATCACATTGCTACTATGGGCAGCCTGGATTCGTTCAAGCCGCAGGAGCTGTCCAATATAGCCTGGGCTTATGCTACAGCCGGTGAGTCAAATCCGAAGCTATTCAAAAAAATCGGAGATCACGTCGCTGGACAGGACAGCTTGAATTCATTCAAGCCGCAGGACCTGTCCAATACCGCCTGGTCATTTGCTACCGCTGGAGTGTCGCATCCCGCCTGGTCATTTGCTACCGCTGGAGTGTCGCATCCCGAGCTGTTCAAGAAGATTGGACATCATGTTGCTGGCTTGGACAGCCTGGATTCTTTCGAGCCGCAAAACCTATCCAATACTGCATGGGCATTTGCTACCACAGGAGCGTCGCATCCTGAGCTGTTCAAGAAGATTGGAGATCACATTGCTGGAGTGCACAGATTGGATTCATTCAAGCCGCAGCATCTTTCCAACATAGCCTGGTCGTTTGCTACAGTTGGAGAGTCGCACCCGAAGATATTCAAAAAGATTGGGGATCACATTGCTGGACTGATGTGCTTGGATTCATTCAAGCCGCAGGAGCTGTCGAATAACGCTTGGGCGTTTGCTAAGGCTGGAGTGTCGCGTCCTGAGCTGTTCAAGAAGATTGGCGGTCATGTTGCTGGACTGTACAGCTTGGATTCATTCGATTCGCAGAATCTGTCCAACACTGCCTGGGCATATGCCACCGCTGGAGAGTCCCATCCTGAGCTGTTCAACAAGATCGGAAATCATATTGCTGGACTGGCGAGCTTGGGGTCATTCAATCCGCAGAACCTATCCATCACTGTCTGGGCGTATGCCACTGCAAGGGTGTTCCATTCTCGCCTCTTTGAGAAACTAACAACAGAGGCGGTTGCTAAGAAGGACCATTTTGATGAACAAGGAGTTTCGAACTTACTTTGGGCTTGCGCCACTGTTGATTACATTGATGAGCGATTGTTTTCTGCCCTTGCTCCCATGATTGGGTTAAAACTTGACAAATGCAATGAGCAAGAGCTCGCAAACATCGCTTGGGCGTATTCAGTAGCCAACACACCGAGGCAGGATTTGTTCAATGAAGGCTATGTCAGTGCACTTGCCTCTAACGAGAAAGACTTTTCAGCTGAGGGACTTGCCCAGCTTCACCAGTGGCAGCTGTGGCAGCAAGAGTTGAAGTCGGGAATTGAACTGCCGCAATCTCTCCAAGCAAAATGTCGAAACGCATTCACGTCTCATGGCTTTTCTGAATCTAAATTTCAAAATGACGTTGTGTATGAACTGAAAGCCGCTGGACTTGATCTCGACGAGGAAGCCCTTTTTGGGAGCGGGTATCGAATAGATGCATTGGTGAAGGTTGGTGATGGAAGGAAAGTAGCGGTTGAAGTCGATGGACCGTCTCATTTCATTGATAGGCGTCCTGCGGGCAGCACAACTCTGAAGCACAGGCAGGTGGCAAGGCTGGACCGCATTCAAGTTGTGCCCGTTCCTTATTGGGAGTGGGACAATTTGAAAAACTCGGAGATGAAGCAGCACTATCTACATTTAAAGCTCTCAGATGGCCAGATAACGTAAAAAGTTCTTTTGTTGGGGTATTTCGTGTCCGTGTCTGTAAACGGCCTCTGGCTCCCTAATTAATTTTTTATTTTTGAATATTTTATGATGTGATGATTGGCGAAGACACATTCAAAAACTGTACATCGTTACTAAGCGTCACTCTACCCTCGTCTGTAAACGAGTTGGGAAAGTGGGCATTCTGTATCTGCAGTAGCCTAATCAAATTGCAGCCGAATGAGGGACTGCAGATTATTGGAACAGGCGCATTTGAACAAAGCTCAACGTTGCGAAGCGCGCAACACTCCCTTCGAGTGTTGCCACATTGCACCAGTGGGCATTCTGTAGCTGCAGTAGACTAACCGAATAGGGGCTGAAGGGGGGACTGCAAATTAATAATTGAGCAGGCGCATTTGAACAATGGGAAGTAGGCACAAGGGCAATGTCTTCTCATGCAGAAAAGGTCTGAGCAGCGCGCAAACCCTACTGGTAGTTAAGGAGATACATTCACATATTGCATGACTCTTTGTTTATATCTTCAGCTATCATTGACAAGTATAGCAACGTCGTAATCCGGAGGAAAGTCACTGAAAGTCATAAAGCTCAACAACCAGGCATAAATACTTAGCCAACGCTGATTGACTTTAGCTGGTCAAAGTCAGGATCGAGACTTCAAAGTGTCGGGCAAGAAAGCAGATTTGGTTACACGACTAAACGCTAAAAGAAAAAGTACTGTGTTTGAATCAGCTGGTGGGGGGCTTGGTCCTGATATGGCACCAGTCACAGCACAACTCAAACAGGAGTGGGTAGAGTCCTTCACAAAAGCCTACCAAACTGCCAGATAACCTCGTTCCAGCGGAGATATCTCCCCCGCTCACCCTTCGTGTGAGTTATCCAAAAGACAGATTATTTGCCAGGCTTTCAAACTTACTTACTTGAAAGAAGCATGAGGATAGAATGAGAAATAGTCGAACGAGGAAAAGGAATTCCTCCACCAGGAGAAGTCAGTTGCGCTATCCTCTGTTATCCTCTCCAGGCATGGCAAGGTCACTTCCAGAGAGGCAAAAGCCTCATAGCAGCCAACGGATATTGCTAGTTACATACCACAATCACTTCTTCCCAGTCCACTAGTAATGCAAAATGGAAATATGTACTATAGGTAGCTTGCCACACTGTAGGCCTTGGTTCTCCACTCCCGCCCAATAGTTACGAGTGGTGTCCTTGCTTTGTTGGTACATAGCTTTTGTTAGTGCTTTTTGTTAGTGGCTTTTTCTCTGGCGTACGTTGAACCCAAAAAACGTCCCCACTACTACTACTACTACTACTACTACTACTACGATACTACTACTACTACTACTACTACTACTACTACTACTACTACTACTAAACAACTAAACTAGTCTCGAACAAACAGCTAGCTCTCACCAACCGAGGCCTACAGTGTGGTAGCTTGCTTCCATTTTCTCTTCACACAAAGAAGTGGCGAGGTCAGGATTGTTCAGGATAAAAATCTTGAGACTGACAGGAGTCTGCCCAACAAGAAAAGGGTCAGCAGAGTATCAAGATTACAGTGTTGGGGACTTTGTAAGTGTGTTCACCAAGACTGAGGTGCATCAGAGAGGGCGCGAAGTCCTCCGGATTAAGGAGAAAAATAAGAAAAGGTTCTCTCGAAGAGTATAAATGGAAGAAGTACTCGTGAGAAGAGCACAAAACCCTCAATGTGGCTCTAGCCAACATCTTGTGGTCCTTTGCAAAGTCGAGCGAATCTAACCCTGAGCTATTTCAAGTTATTGGTAATCACATCGCTGTAATGGGCAGCCTGGATTCACTCAAGCCACAGGATCTTTCCAACATAGCCTGGTCGTTTGCTTCCGCTGAAGTGCCGCATCCTGAACTGTTCAAGAAGATAGGAGATCACATCGCTGGACTGATAAGCTTGGATTCATTTGTTCCTCAGGCTCTGTCCAACACTGCATGGGCGTTTGCCACCGCTGGAGCGTCGCATGCTGAACTGTTCAACAAGATTGGCGGTCATATCGCTGGACTCATCAGCTTGGGTCCATTCGATCCGCAGGCTCTGTCCAATACTGCCTGGGCGTTTGCAACTGCTGGTGTGTCGCATGCTGATAAGTTCAAGAAGATAGGAGATCATATTTCTTGCCTCAGCAGCTTGAATTCATTCAGTCCGCAGAACCTGTCCAATACTGCATGGGCGTTTGCTACGGTTGGATACTCACATCCTGAGCTGTACATGAAGATTGGACATTATATTGCTAGACTGGCGCTGGGCAGCTTGGATTTATTCAAGCCGCTGGAGCTGTCGAATACCGCATGGGCGTTTGCTAAAGCTGGAAAGTCAAATCCGAAGCTATTCAAAAAGATTTGCGATTACATCGCTGGACTGGACAGCATGGATTCATTCGACCCACAGGCTCTGTCCAATATTGTGTGGGCATGTGCCACTGTTGGTCACACTGACGAGCGATTGTTTTCTGCTTTTGCTCCCGTGATTGCATCAAAACTTGATGAATGCAGTGAGCAACATCTCGCAAATATCGCATGGGCGTATTCGGTGGCCAACACACCGAGGCAGGATTTGTTCAACGAAGGTTTTGTCAGTGCACTTGCCTCAAACGAGAAAGACTTTTCGGAAGAGGTCCTATGTCAGCTTCACCAGTGGCAGCTGTGGCAGCAAGAGCTGGAGTCAGGAATTGAACTTCCGGGGTCTCTTCAAGAAAAGTGTCGAAACGCATTCACGTCTGCAAGCTATTCTGAATCTAAATTGCAAAATGACGTGGTGGGCGAACTGAAAGCCGCTGGACTTGTCCTCGACGAGGAGGTTCTTCTTGGGAGCGGGTATCGAATAGACGCATTGGTGAAGATTAGCGATGGAAGGAAATTAGCGGTTGAAGTCGATGGGCCGTCTCACTTCATTGATAGACGGCCTGCGGGCAGGACAATTCTGAAGCAAAGGCAGGTGACAAGGCTGGATAGCATTGAAGTGGTGCCTGTGCCTTATTGGGAGTGGAATGAGTTGATGAACTCTGTGATGAAACAGCACTATCTACGTGTAAAGCTCTCCAATGGCCAGATAATGTAAAGTTCTTTCGTTAGGGTGTTGACTTGTTACAGAAATATCGTGATTCAATGAAGAAACACGCCACATCCTATTCTAATTCAACAGATTTTAAGTGTTCCAATCACAAGACCTGTCCGCAAATGTTGGCCCCACACACAAACCAAAATATTGACGTCGGCCCGTTCTCCCCGCCGTCATTTTTCCGCTCATCTAGTTTCCTGCCTAAGTTCATGTGGGTGGGGGACTCGATCCTTGAGAATGCTATCACGAGTGGAATTCTTCCCGACACGATAGCTCAAATGTCGAAACGGAGCCCGATGATCGCGGACGCGCACGGCACGCGAGTGTATTTCGGCCTGTTCGCGCTTCTTTTACAGAACTAATTCAATGAAAGTAACATTTTCAGGCAAAACACGCCGCCAAATAAAGTCTGTCTGTCTGTCTGTCTGTCTGTCCAACACAGGTCTTTCCTTATTGCATTATTTGAGGCTTTGAATCCCCGCCTGACTTACTCTTGGTCTTGATATTACAGATGTTTCCTTATTGACTTTTAGGAGTTTGGATTGCGGCCTGAGTTAGTCTTGGTCTTGAATGTCGTCGTGGAGATTTTGTGGCCGTGTGGAGGTGTTTTTGTATAATAGACCAGTTCCAGCACCAGGTCATTTTTCCCAGTCAAAGTTCCTTCGCGCTTCGTACCATACTTTTTTCGGCTGTTGGGTTTTGTACAGTGCAAAAGTCAACGACGCCCGTCCGTGCAAAAAGCAAGCACAAGGCGCCGACACGCGTAGCCGCGTAGCCGTAGGTATCTAGTCAAGTCATGGAAAGATTGTGGACAACGGCGTCGGCATCTACACCGCGGCTGTTGCCGTGGAGTGCATGTATCTTTGTGACATGTTCCTCTATACCCCAGAGGGGGCCGCTGTGCCCGCTGTGCCCGCTGTTGCCGCCGACGGCGCTGTGATATCGTGAATCGTAAATCTTTTGCTCGCATGGTGTGTGTTCGTCGCTATCGAAGCCTCTGAATTAGAGATAGGGTGGCTTCCTCGGCCGGGCAGAGTAGAAGAGGTTGTTGGTATTGCATCTAAGCGGGCTTCCGTATAATAGTAGCCTCGCCGCACCCGATTCGGGCAAGCACGAAGCCGTCGCCCGACGCCACCAACAGCGGGCCGGGCCGACCTATGTTATTCTACTTTATCTTCTTTTAATGGACCGTTCTGGACCGACGAGCGGCGCAGGCCTCGCTGGGGAGGTGAGGGAAAAGGTCCTGGTGTAGATGAAAGGGGAACCTCCTGCTTGAGGAGGAGCGGTCTGCCGTCAGTGGGCTGGCCATGCTGCTTCGGCTGCTTGCCGGCTGTACGATAGATATGTACATGTGCAAAAAACGCACAAACAGCGCACCAAAGAGCCGCTTGTTTGGTACAACTACGGTACTTTTTCATACTTTGAGAGACAGCACCCATCAAACCAGTTCCGCAGCATTTGCACCTTTGGTGCAAGGAATCTCGGGGTTCAAAAAATTCGTCCATAGTTCCCCCCCAGTTGCTTTATTGGAATGTGCATTTTTTGAGTCTAGATTTATTGGAATCTGCATGCATTTTTGAGTCTAGATCGCAGTCTGGCATGGTATGAGCACATCTCTATGCATCAATGTCTTCCCTGCTTCGGAGTTTGCAGCACCGATCTCGTGTGTTGGTCGCGTCGCTCGTGTGGCTCATTCTTTTCCTAGCATATCGTAGTTTTGCGTTTGTACGGGGAAAACAACCCAAGGCAGTGATTTAGAAAGCACATGGTACAGTTTTGAGACCCCTCAGACAGAGGCGGAAGTGTCGTACCCCCGGATCCTAGCTAGTAAAATTGAGAGCAATGCCCCCCCACCTGCCCTCTGCATATGTGGCTTGCTGTCTCTTGTGTATCATAGTTGGCTTGCTAACGATGATACTTGGCTAGGGGCTGCTTTTTGCTAACGATGATAACAAGCCAAAACCTTGCTTAGTTTGCAGATAGCATCCTGTTGGCAGTGTTGGCGAATGGCTCCATACTGTCAAATTTTTGCCATATTTACCTCTGTCCAAAAGTCACAAGTCGAGTTAGTTGCAAAATGGCGAGCCGGCATCCCACACGAACAAAGCCGCAGTATTAGCGAGAGGGCAAAAAACAAGGTGTGCATAGCAAACAAGTAAGTTCTATTTGTACCATTGATGCCTACTCCAGATTTCAAAACAGCAAATTCATCAACAACAGAGCAGCTGTGACAAGACCTGAGTCCGACATGAGTCCAAATGCGCCTGAAGCAATGTCGTAGTCNNTCCTGGACAAAGCATAACAATCACATATGCCAATGCCATACAAACTGCTGTCTTCTGGAACAAGAGTACGAATAGCTGCAAGACAGTCTTCATCTGATTCACATGCAGGGATATACTCAGCTGTATCATTTGTATTCGGCTTGGATATTTGCCCTGTCTCATCAAGTGATTGTCCGTCTGGCAAAGTCGTTTCGGTCGATGCTCCATGTCCAGTATCACTCTCAGAAGTCGCATTAAACTGCAGCGAGGTAGAATTGTTGGAAACTGACAACGTCTCATTGTAAACTGGTTGGTATTCAGCGATGGAATTTTGCTCGGAGTCGCTGGAATATTGTACCTCGCATCTCGGGAATGAAGATTCATTCGGCTGGTAGCAGACGGCCTTCAAGTTCTCACACGAGTTGGCGCACGCTACTTTCCTGCATAGGTCACCATCTTGGCCCTCGCATTCGTCAAAAGAGTTCCAGCTCGATGAAGCGTAACAGCTGCAGAGTGGCACTCCTGTTTCTGGACAAAAAGGCTGACGCGATCGAACCTTGACGAAGCAATCTGAATCAACCATGCACCGGAACGCTATGACTGCCTTTTCATCGTTATTACAAGATACCGTGGGGGCATATGTGGGAGGGGGAGAGGGCGGCGCGGGCGCAGGAGTGATGACTTCGTCTGACAAGCATCCATTGATTGAGATGTCGGCAGCTCCAACGTTCCCTCCAGATGTAATGATTGCCTGAAATTTCACCCTGCTGCCAATTCTGTCGCCTATTTTGCAGGTGTAAGATCGCTTGGCGTCAGGTAATTCGCACTCAGTGACAAAGTCGCCAACTTCCAATTGGTAAATGTAGATCTGATCAGAGTAGCCCGTCGTGCGTGAGTGGAAGCCAACGGATACAACGTTTGCTTCGGACCGCAGCTCAAAAGTAATGTAGGCTCTGTCTCCGTCTCCTTGGGTTGCCCATTCAGTACTCGCGTCACCGTC
>JAAMXK010010003.1:0-33381 GCA_019693575.1 Thalassiosira oceanica | reverse complement strand
CGATTTCTCTGCACCCAAGTGGCCTCAGAAGACGTTTGATAGCTCAATCTCCGTCTACTGGACACGCCCGGAAGATCGGTGACTATACGCGGGGTCCACGGGGCGTCGACGAGGCGGCGGCGCGGCGTGTAATTCCGTTGATGGTCAGGTTTGCGTCTCTGGGGGACTGTCCACTTGATTTTGCGATTTCTCCTCAACCAAGAGACCTCAGAAGACGTTTGATAGCTCAAACTTCTTCTCCAGGACACGCCTGATCGATAGGAATGGACTCCGGGGTGTTCAAGAGGCGGCGTCAGGCCGTCTATTGTCACAGAGTAGAGATGGAAGGATGTGTGTTGGTGTTGGTTGGATCAGCCCTCGCCCGCTCTAGCTACACACCCCTAGCTTTGGACCGCGGTGCCAGACGGTGCCAGAAATTACCCAACTACGGTACCTACCAGAAATTACCCAACACGGTGCCAGACGGTGCCAGACGGTGCCAGACGGTGCCAGACGGTGCCAGAAATTACCCTTTCTCGGATTTCCTCGACGTGGACGGAATGGCCATCAACGCCCACGGTGGTGGCATCCTGCACTTCAACGAGATAAAGTCGGGCGAAACCTATCTGTGAGTCTATGTGGTATCTTGTCCCTTATTATGTCGATCGTTACCTCGCGACACTTATCGATCCTCTAGTCCTGAGGCGAATCAAGAGTGGGGGGGAACGAGAGTCAACCTTACAGGCATTTCCTGTTATTCGTCTCAAGATCTGCTGAATTGGAAGTTTCGCGGCAACGTTCTGCATTCCGTGGAAGATAATAGTGAGCACGACCTTTACTGGGAAAACGTGGCCGAACGACCCAAGGTTATCTTCAATGCCATGACCGGAATGTTTGTGATGTGGCTGCACATCGATAGCATGGACTACTCAAAGGCTCGGGTCGGCGTTGCATCAAGTTCAAGTCCGATTGGACCGTTCGATTATCTGTCAAGCTTTCGTCCCAACAATCAAATGGCACGAGATTTGACGGTATTCGTCGATGACGATGATGAGGCGACCGCTTACTTATTGACTTCGTCAGAAGATAACGCTGTGATGCATATTTCTCAGCTGTCTGATGACTACCTTGCAGTGAGGACCGATTTACCATTCCATCGAGTGTTCATCGGCCGATACATGGAGGCTCCGACCCTTTTCAAATCTCAAGGGTTCTATTATTTCATCGGCTCTGGCTGTACTGCTTGGGAGCCAAACGCGGCGAGATCGGCAGTTGCCAAGTCGATCGACGGGCCCTGGAGAGAGCTCGGCAACCCAGCGATCGGGCCGGATAGCAATAACACATTCTCATCTCAATCAACTTTCGTTTTACCAATGGATGGTTCCAACAGGCAAGGGCGATTCATCTTCATGGCAGATCGTTGGGTGAAGGATGACCTCGCAAGCTCGAGATATGTCTGGCTTCCACTTGAGTTCGACAAAGATCGCCCAATAATTAAGTGGAGGGACAAATGGAATCCTTACGACTTATGGCAAGATGTTGTGTAAATGAAGCATGATCTTTTTCAGTTTGATTTGGTGTATTCGTAAACATACGAGTACACCACATAGTAGTTGGCACTTCAAGGCGCAAGACACCTGTCTGCTTGTTTGCTTTGCTGATTTGTTTGATTGTCTTTCAGAGCTTTGAATTGATTGAAGCCTCTCTGAATGAGAGATACAAATGGCTGTATCACTCTTATGAATGCTTGTTGCACGAGGCTCGGCTGGGATAAAACTTACATCAGGTCTCTTGTCCAGTCAGTCCGCCGATTCCAAGTTAAGATGAGCAGAGTACTAGTCATCAGCTAACACTCAAAGCGCCAAGCAAACATCCACTCTCTACTACCAAGCTCTATTCACACTTGGAAAACCATCCCAACGGAATCCCAAGAAGGGTGAAACTTGGCAAGACTCTTTCATCTCCACTTCATCGAAGCACTGTTGCAATAACCCACTGAAGAAGTTAAGAAATAAAAGCAGTTCTGTCTACTGCTTTGGGTACTGGCAACATAAATCAAGATTGCATTACGCTTGTCTCTAATATACTAATATAACTCAGTCTCTGAATTAGAGATAGGGTTTAAGTTGTGGCTGTTGGCTGTGGTATTGATTGAAGTGGTCTCCCCTGAGACAATAGCTGCCTTGTCACATGCAATTTGGTCAAGGTAGAGCAGTCTCCGAACACCACCTCTAGTCTAAGAGAAGGCTGTGCCGACCTATCAAAGTAGAAAAGTTTGTTTATCCATCATCAGAGGCCTTTCGTATTGCATTGAAGTGGTCTTCTCTACAATAGCAGCCTGCCGCACCTGGTGTAGGCATTTCTGAAAATCTGCCACTTGAGGAAGGAGACCTTGCCAGGGAGGTGATTGGATGGACCAGAGAGGTAGAGGATATACGCTTTGGTTCTTTGGGTCAGCTTTGTCCTTATACTAGCTATGTATGCTCGCGTGCCTCGATGCCTCTAGTATTTCTGTAGCCTCAATAGTCATTGCTGCAATTTGGGGCCCTCCACCAAGACAAATATGAAAAGAAGATAGTAGAGGGGTCCTTGAATGAGACCCTAATTGAACACAGTTGGCGTCCTATAAAGGCACGGAAGTAGAGACTTTGGACGCTGTTTCCTCCCAAGTTTATACAAAAAGTAGATAAAAATAGAGCAGATGCAGGTTTACTTGAGGTTCTTCTGGTTTGCTATAGCTCCTCGTCTTCACCAATCTCATGTACCTGATATGGTCCCAGCGCCCTGTCTACCGTAAGGCTGTTCAACAATCTGCCCTCGTCGTCCTTGTACACGAAACGGTGGCCGTGGTACGACATTTGACTCAGTTTGTCCCCGCTTCCTTTCATCTCTCCAACAAGGAGGTGGTCCGACTCGTCGGTGCTGCCATCAGGCACCCAGTACACGTGCATTGCGCCAGTGTGCGCGTTCTCCATAGTGATCTTAACCTCATCCGGATCCTTGGCCTTCGGTCTTGGCTGGTTTCCCTCCAGTCCATCAATGAAACCCATCTCCTCCTCCGTAAGGTTGAAGCTGAAACTGTCCAGGTTCGACTCCTGATGAGACGCGCTCCGAGACGCGGGGAGGACCATAACACCCGACCTTGTCGCCCACTGAATGACGACCTGGGGTACTCCAACGCCGTACTTGGACGCGATGGTTTGCAGGAGCTTGTCGTTGATGACGGGATTTTCCGTGAGGCCCTTGTGATGGTACCACTGCGTTCCAAGCGTGCTGTAGGCCTGGTACAGTATCCGGTTGTCAGGATCCTCCTCGTTGTGCTTCCGTAATCGTTCCCGAAGCCTCCTATCCTGGTGGAACGGGTCGAACCAGTTCTGAATAATCGATGGCTTGATCCTCTTCTTCAGGAGATCATCCAGAATCTGTTCATCCACATCGCATATCTGCAAGTAAGTAAGTTTTCAATTATAAGTTTCACCCGTAACAAGAGGCGTTTAGTTAGCGTGCAAGCACGACGCGATCAAGAGAAGAGACTCACACCTATGGATCGGACCAGACCCATGTCGACCGCTTCCTCCAGCGCCGTCCAGCTGTCGTGCCACGTCCCCTCTGGCTCGCGGGAGCAAATGTCGCCCCAGCACCGAGGCTTATGTATCAGAAGCGAGTCCAGCGAGCTGACCTGCAGGCGCTCCATCGACGTGTGTATCGCCCGCTGTGTCGAACGGTAACCTAGATCCTGAGGATGGAGCTTCGTCTGAACGAAGACATAGTCTCGAGCATCGTCCTGGAACCTTTTTCCCGCGTCCTGTACGGCGCGTCCCACGTCCTCCTCCTTGTACCCCCAAGAGTGGCTCTGGGCGGTGTCAATGAACCGGTAACCCCCCTCGATCGCCGACAGGACGTGCTCGTACGAAACGCCAGACGCGCCCCCCAGACCGACCATGGGGACGACGACTCCGTTCGAAAGATCGAACGTGGGTACCCCGTCGCTTGCGGTCTTCTCATCGTTGGTGTTTCGTATCGTCCCGGCGAGACATCCACAAAGATTTGGTAGAATGACAAGGGGGCGAAGCAGCCTCATTCTTGAAGGGAGTCTGGGGTCTCTGGAATGTCGTCCTCTTCCTCGCCTCCTCTCCTCCTCTCCTCCTCGACTACAGGCGTAGGCAGAGAGTCAGTGAGCGAGCCAGTGTTCAGTTCAGTGTCAGTGTCTGTCGGTGTCCGCCGATTGTCCGCCATGCATGCCAGTCATCAGGGCACGGACAGATCAGCAGATCAGGGAGGGGGACGTGACCGGAGAGCAAGATTTCAGATTCGATTTTTGAGGCGCATTCCAAGAATGAGGCGCAGAAGATGACGCCTCGATCGACGCCTCGGCCGGCGGCCGCGACGCCGTCGTGACATTGCTGAGCCAGGCCGTGAACCTCCATGAACTGTCGCTCGTTGCTGCTCACCGGTCTCCTCTGTTCCCGCCTCGCCTTGATACATTCGTTCGTAAACCCTGTTGAACGAAGCTGCTTTGGCCCTACTTTTGCTACCTTCGTCACTATGCCCGACGACACAGAGGAACCGCAGGCGAAAAAGCCCAAAACCGAGGAGGCTGGTACAAAGAGCGAGGAGGCAGCGGCCGACTCGTCGACCGAAGTCCTACGAAACGACGAAGGGGACGCCTACGTCGAGCTCAGCAGCAAGAAGCGATGCACAATAAGGAAATACAGGAAATACAGGAACGTGAGTAGTGTTTGGATCTTTTTGGATCTTTCGGTGGGCGCATCTTTATACTGCATCACCCGCTGCTCACTGCTCACCCCGACCCAACGACTTCCAGTCTGTGCTCGTCGACATCCGAGAGATGTACGAGAAGGACGGCAAGACGCTTCCGGGGAAGAAGGGGATCAGCCTGACCGTTGCGCAGTACCAGGCTTTGGCCGCGGCCATCAAGGACGGCACAATTGATGACCAGATCAAGTCCCTTGAATGAAGAAGATGAGCCTGGAAGCGGTTTGACAATATATTACGATAAGAACAATTAGGAGTCCAGTAGATGGATCAAATCCAGATTTTGGGGGTCTGATCCATGAATGCAGAGTAGAAAGATTCAAACATTAAACTTGAGATCAAATTAAATCGCAAATGAATGAACGAATGGCCCCATGTCTGACTTAAACTCGAGGCCTTGTCGTTTCCCGAAAGATCCAGCAATGAAATGACAGAATGCTTTGTCCAAGTCTTCCCACCGGGCGGGAGGCGGGGCCTGGTCCTGTGGTTCATCGTCCTCGGTTTTCGTGTTTTTCCACTTCTCGTGTTTCTTTGCATGAGCGGCATAGATCTTATTCAGTTTTTTCGCGCTGCTCTTCGACAGCTCTTGTCCTTCGGCGTCCTTCGTCGGCACTCCCCTTTCATCCCATCCGCTGTACTTAGTCTCGTCTCGGAATATTTGATCGGGAGGAGTGCTCGGCATCATAGACGACGACTGCTTGTTCTGTTTCTCAACGAAAGATTGTCTTTCCCGGTACCATTTCGGCAACTCCCGGCCTGACTCCAGACACTGAACCTCCAGCAGCTTTCCCCTGATGCAATCGCAAAAGAGTTCGTAGAACTCCCTTCCCCTCTCCTTGCTTATCTGTCCGTGGTACTGAATCGACTGGCCCCTCTGCTTAACTTTGGATATGAGGTTCGCCTGCGGAACAACGACCAGGGACGCGCAGGAGCTGCGTTCGGATGCGAGTGACAGGATCGACTGTGTCGCCGAGGACCCGTCTCCCCACAGCCCCGTTGTGAGCGTGGGTAGATTCAGCAACGTCGTGGCCGCCGTCTGGACGTCGTCTTCGCTCGTTGTCGACGAAAATGACACATAGACGAGTGCCCCACAGCTATTGTCCTCTCCTCCGGCCCTTGAATACTCGACTTCGTCAATCAAAATCTTACACTGTCGGGAGGTGGTCGCGGCGCAAAGCATTGGTGACGTGAGTGCGTGAGTGCGATCATGGCCGGGCTGGGAGTCGGAAGACACCAGGCAATGTCTCACCTCTCTAAATCTTTGCACGACGATCGAAACACTCATATTTGTCGATACAAGACAGAAGGCAGAGTGGTCTATTACCTTTTGCGTCGGTTGCTTGGCGGGTATTGTACTTTGCGTTTTGCAGTGGGCAGTGGGCAGTGGGGGGCTTCGGCAAAGGCTGCGGCCTCTCGGCTCTCGGCTCTCGGGCTCTACAGACGGCGGTCGCAGTGAGCGAGAGCCAGGAGCAGGCAGCCAGCGAGCCGAGCGCACGAGGCACGGCGAGCGGCTGTGCTGTGGTGGTCCGTGATCCCGTGGTCCGTGGTCTCTCAGGTCAATCAAGGGCAGGGGTCTCACCGGGGCGACCAGAGCACAGAGAGACGTGCGGACGCGGCTGTTTCTTGTCACTGATCCCACCAGCCACCAGCGTACGAGCGGCAGAGACCAGATCAGAGCGAGACGCCGGCGCTGCCGCTCGTTTTTGCTTGCGCGACAGGACGTTCGTATCTGGGGCGGCAGAGACTGCAGGTGACGGGACCGCAGTGAGACGTGTGCGCGGCAGCAGCGAGACGGCCGCCTACTATCTGCTTGTGCGCACATGTCGGTCAGGCCGCCCGACGATGGTGTCGTCGAGTTCCGCTACTCGGGGCAGCCACGCGGAGAAATACCGGATGATGTCACCCGGGTCGTCGTTGATCCGTCTGTTAAGATCATCTCGAGGGCTGCCTTCGAGGATCATCCGGCCTTAGCAGAGGTCGTGCTGCCTGAGGGACTGGTCGAGATCAAAGCCAGGGCATTTCGGCGTTGTACATCTCTGAAAAATATCAGTTTGCCGTCCACTCTCGAAGAAATTGACCTTCATGCATTCACCAAAACCGCCATCGAGAAAATACTGCTTCCAGCAGCCCTGGTCAAGTACAAATATGCCTTCGTCCTCTGCCAAAAATTGACCGAGGTAGTGTTCGCGGAGGGCTGTCGAGTTGTTGATGAGGATGCATTTGACAATTGCCACGGCCTGGAACACGTCCACTTTTCATCAACAATAGAAAACATTGGGGAAAATGCCTTTGCCAGCTGTTGGTCCCTTACCGGGGTCACCTTACCTGATTCCGTTCTCACAATCGGTAGTGATTGCTGGCAGCAGTGCAATCTCAAAAAATTCAGAGTCCCGCCACTTGTGACGTCATTCGATGCTACCACAATGCGGGGAAACGGCGGAATATTATCACTGGAACTGCACGGAAACATTGAATGCATCAGCACCGCTGAAAATAATAGGCTCGCGACATTATCGATCCGCAATATTGCCATTCCACCCCGTTGCAGTGTCGAGGAGGAGACACTGCGAGATATATGCGACATCAACGATGAGGAGGAGGATCGTCTATCAACGTCACTTTCGAATAGATTCGATGGACTTGACATCCACAAACTGTGCTACTATCAATCATATTCAACAACGCACGAGGCCGTATCGAACTTGCGTCGTGCAATCAGCCCATACCAGTGGATTGGCCGCAAGGACGAGACAGGGTCCGAGAAGGACTGCCTCGGGATGACGCCTCTTCACATTTTGGCCTGCAGCATTGTCCAGCGAATCGATATGTATAAGTTGCTTGTTCGGCACTATCCCGAGAGTCTCATTGCGAAAGATATGTGGGGCGATATACCGCTGACCTATGCACTTTATGGTGGCACGCCTGTCCAGATCAAAGATTTCCTCGTGGACAGTTACAAGACTTTACACCCTGAATTTGTCATCGATTGGGGACGGGTTGTGAAAACTTTGGCACGATTAGGAAACTGCGAGGCAATTGAATTACTGCTGGATATTCATAGAAACAATTTCATCCAGCAAAGTTTTGACTTGGTACAGTTGGTGAAGGACATTGCAATGGAGGAGGCTGAGGCAACTGTCTTCAGCCAGAGTCGGCTCTTCACTCCTAATGAGGCATTTATCTTCATCATGAACGCAAGTGTCGAGTCAAGGTTCAAAACTCTTGGCAATAGCCGATGGCAGAAGCAACTCAATGACATGCTGGATGCACTCCCTATCAACAATCCAAGAATGAGGTTACCAAGTTTTGATAGAGTCCTTTCCGCCGTTCAGTCTTTTGAAAACGCGAAAGAGGGATTGGCTTTGCTCGAGCTTGCCTTATGGAAACTCAGCATCTCAGAGACGAGCAAGGGCAATAGAAAGGCACAGCGAAAGAGGATGAGGTTCACGGGTGTTGATAGGGAGCGTAGCCGTGTCAATTGCGGAGCTGATGTAGTTTTGCCTAACGTCACGCAATTCATATAGGGACTTGTAAGACTCGATTGCGGGTCCTAACAGTGGATTGAATGCTGCTAGCCAATAACTGAAAATGATAAATACAGGAAGTGAATTGAGTGTATTGCGCAGATATTATAGACTGCGAAAGATATTACCTTGTACAGTTCAATCCAAAGATTATTCTACAAACTGGAGCCAGACATTACTCACGGTGACAGCTCCTTCTTTTGATTTGGCAAAGTCAATTAATTAATTTATTTATAGAGTACCTTGTATCCTAAGCAGGTTTGTCTCCAGCCTTAGTCATTGTCAAATCTTCCCGGATAAGTACGCATCGGGGTAGGTAGGTAGCGGTAACATGTACGTAGCTCCCAATTTGTCTAGCCTCCTCTCCTTCATCAGTACCTAGAGACAGGGATAGAGGTGTTGTACCACCACTCCTGCTGACACCTAGGCTGACACTGACAACGAATGAACTCTTCCCCTTCTAGCATTGAGCAATACCAAATGATACTTAAAATGCATGCTGATGCTGTGGCGATAAAATCATTCTGCTATGCTGAAGCTACGTTCCATCCATGCCATGTATTTAAATGTGATGGCGGCAAACTTCTTCGGCCATTCCCTACTCCGCACAAACAACCCCTCGCGAGAAGTCTTCCTCCAACAATTTGGACTTCACATCACAAATGCACTTGCCGTCCTACTTCACAACTCTTTCTGTCAAATTGTCCCCGACCTTCCCAGTCTCAGGACCACAGCTCGACCTCAGCCCCCGGCCGATCCCAGTTCTCCTTATTTTTCCAGATTCCATTATGGTGATAGAGGCCCCCTTACTCATTCTCAAGGAATAAAGAGGCTGGAGGCCCCTTCAGTTTGCAAATTTTCCTGTAGGATAAAGCGTTTTCCAAGTTCGGTGGTCGGTGGTGACATATGATACAATCAACTTATCTACTGGCTACTGGGAGTTCCCTGTATCTTCCAATCTGTTGGAACGGCTTCTTACCTGGAGCGTTAAGAAAGGTGTTGTTGAGAAGTTTCTGAACCTTGCTTTTTGGACCTTAAGGATGGTGCACAAGAGCTGCCTTTTTGCTTCCTCGTGCTTGGCTGTTTCCTTGTCATTTGTTCTTCTTTGCTCGCTGTTAGAACTTACGAGAGTTTGGCAGTGCCTTCTTGAATAGGGGGAGTAACACTGAAGGAGTGTGTATGCGCGAAATAAGTCTTTTTTGACTCAATTTGCTCTATCATCTTCCTCACCGTATACACATGCCAGGTTAGAATCCCGGGTGGATGAGCTGAGTATTATGTTTTGACTCGATTCGCTCTATTGTCTTTGTCCATGCAAATACGATGAATTTGCGGTACCTCACCGTATTATACGTGCCAGGGTAGAATCCCGGGTGGATGAGCTGAGTGAGGAGGGATGTAGAGGTAAAGTGCCATTGGTTTCTCATACAGGTTGGTATGAAGCCGGTCGCCAGCTATTGAGACAGTTATGTCCATGTAGTCCACTGTCTCATCTCGCTCCGTGAATCCCAAGTGAGTCCATCATAGAGTTGACTGTTTCTTTGAACGCAGTCCATTCTGCAACGTCAGTGACTCATCGTCTGAGGTTGGCTTCCAAAGCCGGATGATGTCATCTAAATACCGTTTGTAGAGGGGGAGATGAGGAGCCCGCCAGGCAGGCAGGAACTTGTTCTTGTGGAGGGCTTCGTATAGATTGGCCCAGGAGGGTGCTGGAGGCACGCTCATTGCAGTTCCCGAAACCTACTTGACATGGACGTCTCCAAACTTAATCAGTGTTGTAGTGATTGCATCGTCTCTTCGTTTTGTTGTCTCTAAGTTATTGATTGAGAGATGACTCTCATAGGCCGTTGAGCGTTTGGGCACGCAGGGGACGGAAAGAGAGAAGAGAGTGCAGGCAAAGCCTTTATCTAACATGCGGTACCAATAAACATGTCTGTGATGACCTTACCAATCCGAATTATTGTAAGACCTAGCTCGCAACATCGTATTAGGACGCAGCAGCTCGACTCCACATATGTCATATGTCCCGCGTTCAAGGAATCTTTTGACCTTTGTCTATCTTGTCTGGGACTGATGACCGTGAGTGATGGCAGCAGTGTGGCGTTAACACATGAGGCTGACTAAATAATGAGCGCACAGCTTGGAAGGTCCGAAGGAGGAGATAGTTGCAGCCTGATTTGTTGTGGGGGACGCCTTGACCGCCTCAATGTCCTCCAAGAGGCCGCGCAGTTTCTTGATCTTGCCCTTGAGCTCGCAGAACTCGCGTACCACATCGCCGGCCTCCTTAGCCACGATCTCCTCCAAGACCTTGATGGAGACCTCCACAAGTTCCTCCCAGACCATGGCCACCGTGCGTGCGCATGCGACCTGGCCTGTCGGGTCGGCGGCGGGCTCGGTCATGTTAATGGCGCACTCGACCATGCCCTTCGGGTTGAAGGTGCCGTCCGTGTTGACTGCACGCGCGCCGCTGGAGACGAGGTGGACGGCCTTTTCGGGGCCGGCCTCTTTGAAGGCATCCTAGCCGTAGCACGGGCCCTCACTGGGATGAAAAAAGGGATAGTATTTTGTAGTTTGACCTACTGAAAATCACTACTCGCCGGGCGATTCTATGGGCACATGGCACATCGGCGTTGAGCTAGAGACCCCTCCGATGAGTTCAGATCAACGGTTCGACAACATTGGCCGTTCCGATTGACTCGGTGCATGTGCGCTGGTGCATGTGCGCTGTCGCCTTCGATTTTCCGATTCTGCCGTGCAATCCTGCCGATCGTAGACTATCCCAGTTTCTGGGACAAAAATCGCCCTAGCTAGCAGTTACTAGCTTTGGAGGAGCTTTCCGCCTAGCCATTCAACTACAGTACTGTTGGGGTGGCCTCAAACTCAGATCCTTCGCGAACTAGCGCACGCGCAAAACTATCCCAGAAACTGGGATAAAAACAGGGCAAATGGCGCCTCAAAGCGGCGATTCTAGCGCTGCAGGAAACTATCCCAGTTTCTGGGATAAAACTCGTGCTACGGCTAGAGGCCCTCTGGACGAGCTCAAGCGCCCGTTGCGCTCCATGAAGCGCTTCCCGCCGGTGATGGGGTGGACAATAGCCTTGTCAATGCCTGTGTGGGTAGCAACGCCCTCAATCCATGCGACGCTTTTGTCTGACTGAAGAAGATGTTGACAGCGATAATTTGTGCCCTGTTTCAGAGGAGGGGAACGCGCCCTGTTCTCAGAGGCCGGACGCCGGACTGTGACAAATGTGTGTGTATGACTTCTCTCTAATTTATGATTAGCTACTTAGCCCGTTACGGGAGTATCTGTGAAAATGTGTGTGGAGCTGTGGTCGGGCCCGGGCGGGGTCCGATGGGCGGTCGTGAGGCCGGGCGGGGCGCTGACGATGTGCTTGAATGAGTTGTGGAGCAGGACGGCGAGGGCTTTTGTGGGTGACAAATGTGTCGTGACCTCTCCCCGCAAATCTGATCAGAGTCGTAACACTGTGTTACAATTTAAAAAAAATGGATCTACCGAGCAACAGCCAGCTCGTATGCATCTTGCGGGCTAGGTAGGTCCGTGCGTACCGTAGCCGCCTCACATGCACATACGAATTCGGATGGGTCGGGTCATCCTTTTGTACGTGCTATTCCCGCTGCATTCATCACTGAGCGTCCTCGGGGCTAGCTACTAGAGGTTCGGGCGGCTTCCTGAGGAGAGTCGAGTCGGGTCATCACTTGTATCTACTAGCTGCATGATGGCTAACCCTACTAGCTCAAGTAGCTACGAAGCCACATAGCTCTAGACTAGCTAGCTACTTAGTCTACTTAGGAGATGCCTGACTGAAGCCCGCCTGCGCCTGTGAAGGCTAAGGACAATTTGACTTGCGACGAAGACAAATAAGACAAGTTAAGTGACGGATTGAGCGAGGGTCGAGACTTTGTCGCAGTGCTCTCTCCAGCGAGCCATATCGGGGAATGCGGACGTACCGTACAGACGCTGCCGCGCTGCTGCCGCGTCGCGGACGACTGTTGTCATGACTATTTGCGCTCCCTTTATCCTGGTTCATCCTTTCAGCCAGCGCCAGTTATGCGGCGGCACCAGGAAATGTCACCCATGCATACCTTTGGCTGGATGGATCTCGTAGTGGAAGGTTCGACAGTGCTCCTACCCGGCACTCGCATCCGCTACCAGTGCAGTGTGGCTCTCTTGTCGCCAACATTCGGGAAAGCAGCAGCCTGATCGCTGAAAGCACAAAACATTTTCGGGAGGATGCGATTCTGCAAAGCTAAGGGCTTCAGCCGAGCCTTGATTTTGTCGGGTCTTTTCGTGGCGCAAGTCCAACCCACACCATCCTGCTATCCAACGTTCCAGGCCGAGCAGGCCGAGACGAACTACAAAGCCGGAACGACTGTCTCGGCATCAATCGTCGAACACACGACCGAGCCCTGCGCGCCTGATCTAAGGAACCAGGCGGACAACAAGTCGAGTCTATGCAATGCCGATGGCACTCGACCCGTGGAGATCACGCGAACGTACAACTACCGTTGCGTCGACGGCCCGAAGAGTTTGTACTGTCAACAGGGTTGGGCATTTGATCCTGCAAGTTTGTACGGGCACGTTGCATGGGAGAAATTAGAGGAGTGCTACGTAAGTCTAATTTTCCCGCTCATCGTACACAGAAGAGAGATTGACAACTCATGACTCATGACCTACGCATCGATGCCTGGATGGCAGAACGAGACTGCCTTGTATCCCAATACATGGCGACGATGCCCAGCGCCATGGGTCGAGATGGACTGGTCGCCAGCACGTCTACCCGATAATACGTACGAATACTCGAGATATGCAAGTTACTACGAACCCGGTGAGCTGTCTGGAGGACGAATGCTTGTAAGTCCTTCTTTACTCACTTTCAAGACGCCTTTTAGGAGATCTGGTGTCCGAGGGAAGTAAGTCAACTTTTCTTTTTCTTTGTCCTCATTCTCGGCGATGGTCTTACAGTCTGCAATCAGATGTCGTCTACCAATGCAGACGTTTTCCTGATTATCGGCACTGTGGACAAGCCGGTTACAAGCCTCCAAAGAGCCCGGCCACGCCAGGTGCATGGAAGGATGCATGGACGCCTCAGGGAATATGTGATCCAAATCATACGTCAACAGCGCCGACATTGTCACCGTCATTTGATCTACTCGAAGTCCAAGATGAGGGCTGTCCCGAAGTGTGGAGGTCCTTGACGAGCTACTACGTCGGCGACCTGGTCTCTTTAATTGTGAGCGACGTCCCAATGAGGAGTGTCGTGTATCAGTGTCGGGGATATCCATACCAAAGATACTGCAATCAGGAGGCGTTTCAACCTGGCACGGAAAACGCATACATATCGTGAGTTTGCATTGTTTGTACGTCTCAACATTTCGTGAAGAATATCTAACTTGGCAATTCATGTTTCGTGTTGTCCTTTAGATGGACGGTAATTGGTGCATGCGGTGAGATTGCACGATGCACGTATTTTTCATGCCACGTTTGAACTGGGTCCTTACCTGCGCTGTCCAGACAATACCATGGCGCCAACTCAATCGCCAAGTGTCTATGGAGGCAGTTGTGACTACATGAAGTGTGTGTCTGTGTCAACGGAATGTCAGTGTGACAGTTCGGACTGTCCCAACCCACATGCGCTTCCAGTTGGGTGTATTAAGACTGTCCAGTCTTGTGAGTCTAAGGCCGTCGAACCATATTCGTCAACGCGGAACTATGACTATGGCGACGTTGTGGTAAGTTCTGATTAGAAGTTTTGCGCTGTTTTTTTCAGCGAGTCTCATCTTGATACCGTTGATGAACAGAGAGTTGGCTTGGATAAATACGTCTGCCTAGGATTCCCCTTCGGTCTGTGGTGCAACAATCCTTCGTACCAACCAGGATTAGTGGACGGCATATGGAGCGATGCCTGGCGCCGAGATGGCGTGTGCCAAGGTGGCCCGACTCAAAGCCCAACGGTAGGTTCTTTCACAAATCTTGGCCTCTTGTAATCACCTTTGTTGGCTGACACCTTTCCTCACGGTAGCCACCGGTACCTTCAACTCCCAGTCCAAGTCGACGTCCATCGCAGAGTCCATCATCAACGCCTTCAACCAGTCCGAGTAAGGGCCCCAGTCAGTCACCATCAAACAAGATCGTGCCCATTCCGCCACCTCCGAGTCCTATTTTGCTTCCCCAGAGTCCTTCCATGGCGCCCTCGACAAGTCCGTCGCGGAAACCTTCGCAGAGTCCTTCCAAGGCACCCTCGGCAAGTCCTTCTCAGAGTCCTTCCAAGGCGCCCTCGACAAGTCCTTCTCAGAGTGTCTCGCCCTCGACAAGTCCTTCGCTGAGTCCTTCCAAGGCGCCCTCGACAAGTCCTTCTCAGAGTGTCTTGCCCTCGACAAGTCCTTCGCTGAGTCCTTCCAAGGCGCCCTCGACAAGTCCTTCTCAGAGTGCCTCGCCCTCGACAAGCCCTTCGCTGAGTCCTTCCATGCTGCCCTCAACAAGTCCTTCTTGGAGTGCATTGCCCACGAAGAGTCCTTCGCTTTGCGAAATTGTATTTGGCAGTTCGTCCCAGGTTACCAGAAACAACTTTGGAGGTCGTATCGACAACAATGACAAGTTCGCCATGATCACAAATATCGGCTTCTACAATGGCCAACCCTTCCACTTGAAACTTGAGTCAGCCTTGACCAATGGTGTTGACGAGAATTGCTTCTGTGATGACGAGGATTGCGACGAACAAGCATGCAAAATCGCCATCAACTCGCACGGCGTGGTTAGTTTCCTCATCCAAACAAACAGCACGCACCCGATTAGATTCACATTCATTGACGCCTCAACAAACAACCAGATCATGCCCCTTCCGCGCTTCTCCTTCGCGGTATTCGACGTGGGCGCTAAAGGTAGGAAGAAGTGTGTGAATTGAAAGTGTTAGCGAGGTTCTCTAACTTGCGAGTTTTGAAACCAGAGTACGTATGGTCCGACGGTAGTTTCGACACTTTTGCATGTGGTGGATGCCAGGATAGCTGCTGTCCAGTGAGCGGAGAGGAGGACAGCACAGAATACGTCAGTAACGCAACCATCATTGCCGGCGGCCAGACCTTCACTGGAGGAGAACAGTTTAATGCGGGGGGCAAGGGCATTCCGGATGTGCAGGATCCACAGTCATTGACTCCCTTTCAGCAGTCCCAGTCGGTCAGCTTCTTGTATACTGATGCAGCCGACTTTGTCATTGGGTTTGGCAGGGCGAGCAATACAGGGAGAGGAAAAGTGCAGTTTGCTGGAGTCAATGCTTGCAATGAGTCCAGACCGTCGCTGAGTCCTTCCAAGGCGCCCTCGCCAAGTCCTTCTCGGAGTGAATTGCCCACAAAGGTTCCTTTGCTGAGTCCTTACATGCTGCCCTCAACAAGTCCTTCGCTGAGTCCTTCCGAGGTGCTGTCGACGAGTACTTCCTTGAGTCGTTCCGAGGTGCCATCGACAAATCCTTCGCTGAGTCTTTCTGATGCGCCATCGACAAGTCCTTCGTTGAGTCCTTCCATGGCGCCCTCTACAAGTCCTTTGCTGAGTCTTTCCGAGGTGCCGTCGATCGACGGTCCTTCGTTGAGTCCTTCGGAGGTGCCCTCTTCAAGTCTGACTTTGAGTGGAGATTTTGTGCAGATTGGTGATTGGAGACTCGCTCGTGTTTGCGAGACTTGTGGCCGTAGCCATTTCAGCATCTCGTCTCAGGCAAACGGCAAGACGAGCCAGATCTTCCGCGACGATGGCACCCGTCATATTGGTCATGGTGTCCGCACTGACTATCACGGATTCGACCTCACCGGGGGCACTGGGCTCACATACTCCACCCAACCGATCGTGTTTGGACACATGGCAGTCCAGATTCGTGATTGGAGGATCCGCCAGATCAACTCGGACCACTTGTCGGTGACAAACAAGAATGGCAACGTCTCTCGCGTCTACCGCTCTGATGGTACCGTGCAGGTTAACGTAGCATCATGGGGTGGCTACATTATTGATGACCTGGGCGAACAGGCATGCGCCTACTTGACATCGTCTTTCCTCCAGCTCGGTGATTGGCGATTCGGAGAGATTGGCGATCACCTTAGCGTCACGCACAAAAGTGGACAGTCAGGTAAGACCTTTTATTTTGTCAAAATGTTTCAGCGTACCTTTGATCAATCTGCATCTAATGTCGATTTGCTCATTTCGACAGCGATGACCTATAAGCACGACGGAACGATACACCCAGGCCCACGTACTGACTACAACGCTTGGCTTTTGGTTGATAATGGTGTGCTTGCTGGTTCCAGGGAGGGCTGCCAAAGTCCGTCACAGAGTCCTTCCATGGCGCCCTCGATGGGTCCTTCGCAGAGACCTTCCATGGCGCCGTCGACAAATCCTTCGCTGAGTCCTTCCGAGGTGCCGTCGATAAGTCCTTCGCTGAGCCCTTCCGAGGTGCTGTCGACGAGTCCTTCGTCAAGTCCTTCCGAGGTGCCGTCGACAAATCCTTCGCTGAGTCTTTCTGATGCGCCATCGACAAGTCCTTTGTTGAGTCCTTCCATGGCGCCCTCTACAAGTCCTTCGCTGAGTCTTTCTGAGGTGCCGTCGACAAGTCCTTCGATGAGTCCTTCCGAGGTGCCCTCTACAAGTCTGACTTCGAGTGGAGATTTTGTGCAGATTGGCGATTGGAGACTCGCTCGTGTTTGCGAGACTTGTCACAATGGTAGCCATTTCAGCATCTCGTCTCAGGCAAACGGCAAGACGAGCCAGATCTTCCGCGAAGATGGCACCCGTCATATTGGTCATGGTGTCCGCACTGACTATCACGGATTCGACCTCACCGGGGGCACTGGGCTCACATACTCCACCCAACCGATCGTGTTTGGACACATGGCAGTCCAGATTCGTGATTGGAGGATCCGCCAGATCAACTCGGACAACTTGTCGGTGACATACGAGAACGGCAACGTCTCTCGCATCTATCGTTCCGATGGTACCGTGCATGGTAACGTCAGATCATGGGGTGGCTACATTGACACAGACTTGGGCGAGCCAACCTGCGCCTACTTGACATCGTCGTTCCTTCAGCTCGGTGATTGGCGATTCGGAGAGATTGGCGATCACCTTAGCGTCACGCACAAGGATGGGAAGACTTGTAAGACTTTCATTTGTGAAATCTATGTATTGTCTGAAGTCAGTCTGCATCTAATGTTTTTCTACTTGCCAATAGCGATGATCTATCGTCATGATGGGACGGTCCACCCAGGCCCACGTACTGACTACAATGCTTGGCTTTTGGTCGATAATGATGTGCTTGCTGGTTCCAGGGAGGGCTGCCAAAGTCCGTCATAGAGTCCTTCTAAGGCGCCCTCGATGGGTCCTTCGCAGAGTCCTTCCATGGCGCCGTCGACAAATCCTTCGCTAAGTCCTTCGGGTGGGCCTTCTGAGTCCAACGTGCCGACGGCCTTAGAGTCCTTCTAAGGCGCCCTCGATGGGTCCTTCGCAGAGTCCTTCCATGGCGCCCTCGATGAGTCCTTCGCTAAGTCCTTCGGGTGGGCCTTCTGAGTCCATCGTGCCGACGGCCTTGCCGTCGTCTTCTCCGTCGTGTAGCAAGGAAGTAGACTTCGACATTTGTTTTGGTAAGCTAATGTGCGTGAGGAAAGGTTTCATCTTTTTTGTTGGTCAGCTCAGAAGTATTCTTTAATAAGCCTTGGAATGAGCGGTTCAGTGTGCAACAAGGGCAGCCAGAGTTATTGTGATAATAGCTGCACCCCCTCCGATGAATGCCGCGATTTCACTGTGAATGTTGATGCGTGCTGCGAAAACTTTAGGTCTATTCAAGACTTCACAATCGATATGGTGACGGCATTGGACAGCTTCGACGAAGATAAATCATATTCGATTGTGCAGTTTGCTTCTAGCGGCTCACTGGTGCAATCTTCTGGGGACAAAAATAGCACAATTGACAGCGTCAACAGCCTAGTGTACACTGGCGGTCTGACAAATCATGCTGAAGCAATAGGCAGATGCCGCGATGCCTTGTCAGGCACGCCGGACCGCAATAAATACATGCTCTTGATAACAGACGGAAAACCAAACCGCCCACAGCCAACAGGTCCAACCGATCCAAGCCCTGCCGACGCAGCAATCGCCTCGGCAGACCTCGCTAAGGGAGATGACATCAACATCATTCTGGTTTTTATCGCAACAAACAGCGCCAGGAGAGCCAACCCTGCTCTCGACTTTATGTCAAAAATTGACTCCGACGGCGAGGTGTTCAATATTACCGACTTTGGGAGTCTGGAAACTCTCGTGGAAGAGCTTATCGAGCAAGTCTCTTGTTCAACAGACACACCGATCCAGCGGTGACTCTATAGAACATTCTCTAGTTAATTATTAATAATCATATTAAATCAGTTTACTTACTATCTCTACACATTGTCCAGTCTTGCCTTTACCACACTTGCACCCGCGGTCTTGGGCTTGATGGTCGATTTTCTTGGAACATGTAGTTTTCTACTCTTGGGGTTGAGAATGCTCTGAGGGATTTGATGTGTGCCACCAACACGGAATGAGTTGGACAGCAACACCATGACATGAGAACTTTTATGATAGATCAGTAGATACTACATGCCATGACATATCTGCCGATCTATTGATGGGATTACAACTCCGTCTTGAAGTTGAGTTATATTTGCCACAAGTTGTGGTTGGCTAACAAATACCTAGCAACCCCACAGTAGGAGCCTGTCCCGCGCTTCCCTGAGTGCATGGCATTTAAGATCATAATGTTTATGAGCTCTGGGTCGAATTTGGGCACCAGATTCAATGGCAATCAATGCACATATGACTGTGTAAGGGATCCTTAAAAGTTAAGTTACAGGCTAAAGCTCGAGTAGACCCATCCGTTTCTCAGGTCACAAACAGAATCCAAATCCGTCTGGTCGTGCTGGAATGTGACGCGAAGCAGAAAAGATATACCTAATGATCCGACTCTTACGATACTCTCCGCCGAAAGCTCTACGACCCTCTCTAGACACTGGGCTTTGGCCAGAGTTGAATGATACTGAGATCAAGAGGCGAGCCGTCTACCACCTTGACTCCTTCAAGTACATCGCCAACAACCAACAACCCACCCGGTCGCACAACTGCCCATCAGACTCCGCTCCGGTCCGATCCCCACCCCACAATTTTTTCCAGATACTCCCATGATGGACTATGTAGCTAATTATATTAGAGAGACGGGTCAGCCCAACCTCCTTGTGGCACCCTCATGAGGACCCACCTTGAATTCAAAGCATATCCTGCTCCATTAGTTGCATACAGCCTTTTTCATGGGTCCATATTGCACGACCTCTTTTGACTATGTCCTCTGTGATTACCCTGCTCTGCAAGCCCGACCAGTGCTAAATTTTGTCGACAGGGCCTGAATATCTGTTAGTGTGTCACGATGGTTTGCTTGGAGCAAATCAGCCTCTAATTGGCAGGTTTCCTCCGACATGGCGTAAATTGTCCCTTAATATCATCCCCAAGGCCGCTGGAAATGGGTTTCATCGTTGATGCACAATATCGAACCTTCCCCACCACAGGAATATGTCAGCCCACTGCCCACCCATCATCATGATTTCCATGTCTCTGATCGGCGTTGTCAAATAGAGCCGGTTATCAGCTACAAACAGCAATGCCGGGCTACAGATCGATGGGAGGTTTATTTGGATGTTCAATACTGAGCTCCGGACATTGTGCACACTTATTAGTGGTCGAGTGCCCTTCCAAGACACATCGTAGAACCACAGCCAGTGCCTGAACGACTCCTAGCAGCATTGATCTCTCTAATAATAGTTGGTTTGCGCTGCCATATGATCTTAGAAACCATACACAACCGACACTACCAACTTTCAGGAGAGGCAGGAACAGGTGGTAAGAATGAATGGGGTTAACCGCTGGCGCCTCCTAAATATTTGAAGTGTCTTTGCCGTTAGGCTCGTGCGTCAGTTACTATGTGACAGACAAAGAGAGCGAACACGACAAGAGAGAAACAATTGTTGCAGCAGTACAGTACCAGTCGAGACTGCAAAGCTATCTCAGGTTTCTTTTAGACTAAACCTGCATAATAACGCGGCAGTTCGTTTATGTGGTCCGATGGGGTCCGCATCCACCAACAAGTAAGTAGTCTACGCCAGGTAGATAGGTATGTGCCGGTGTCTTCCTTACAGGCGGTGTTTTCCAATGGCAAAAAAATGGGCACGGGGGGTCGGCGCCAGCCTGAAAATAGTGAAACATGGTCAATAAAGGTAAAAGAAACACTGCAACTTCAGAGAAAAATGAGGTCAGCTGCTCCTAAGGTGCGAGGCCCAACGAGGGAGTCTCGGTCTAGCTGCCGCGTTTGGTATGGGGGTCCTGGATACTGTCAGGTATCTGTCACCCAACTACTGCCTACTGGGTAACTGACACTGTACTGGTATGATGACTTCTCTCTATTTTATAGTTACCGTGCAGGGTTCGATGGGCGATGGGTGGCCGACAGTGTGACCGGATGGGTCGCTGACGAGGACGTACAAACGACGTGCCTGAAGGAGTGTTGTGGAGCAGGACGGCTTGTGCCTTTGTTAATACTTGTGTGCAGTCCATATTTCTAGAGGAAGTATTCGCGTGGGGTGGGTGGCGTGTAGGAGGGACCAAAGAAGTGTTGGGTATCCAGATCCGTCTTAAGTAGCTAGCTAGCTACTAAAATAACGATAGAGGAACACACAATCATAATCTCTGGCTGGGTGCAGGGGGTCCATGGTGTGACTCTATCGTTATTTTATTAGCTACTTAAGACATCTCCGCGGTAGCTGGTGCATGATTATGGGAATGTGAGTGTGTATGTGAATGTCGCCTGCACGTGACCATAATATCGCATGATATCCTGCTTTCTAAGATTGAAAATTCTGGGGAAGTTGAGTCGAAGAGATCAGTGCGGGCCGCGGGGCGGGTGTTTGGGCACTGAAAAGTTGGGGCGGGTTTCAAGTGAAACGTCATTTCGATTTTTCAATTGCGTTTTGTCCTGTCCGAAAAAGTGAGGCCCTCTAAGAGTCTTCGAGGTTGCCTTGGGCCGGCACGGTGGGCGCCGCGCCGGCGTGGTGTCCCGTTCCCTCCCGCATCCCGTTGTGCGTGTGGTGCGTTGGATGGACTGGGTGCGGGTGGACCGACCAGTGCCGACCAGACCAGACTCTGTGGAATCCACCACTGGGAACCGTTCTTCTCCTTCTCACGGGGCCCTTCCTTGTCTCGTCGTCGTGGACAAAAAAGGACACAGAGGAGGCACGCACATCATCGAGGACACTCGATTCGCCCAAGTCTATTGCAACATCATGCTGCCTGGAGCGGATCGAAAGAGGCACGCAAGCTTGAGGAAACACACTCCGACATCATTTGCATGCCCACTTGAATGGATCGATAAATAGACAGAGATATAGGAGGAAATGGAGAATACATAGAGAAGAACTCCTGTCGGGCCGCCTCCTTGTTGGTGGACCTGTTAAGCCGTCTCTTTCGCCCTCCGATACGAACCCGATGCTCAAGCCAGCCTTTTATCTTGTCTTCTGAGGATGAGATGGGATCAATAACAGGCATCTGCGGTTAGGCGGACCATCAACGAATGCACGGACCAAGCCGCCTGTAACGCCGAATGAACAATCAATAAAGAACACAAGCGGAACAATCAGCTAGAGAGTGAATCTGTCAGCGTTCTGTGCTACGTTGTGTTACAATGCTTCGTGCACATTTGCAAAATGAAAGAGAATGCAAGTGGAAACGAAATGACAAATGGAAGGTGACATGACGATCGGCGTGGAAAATGGCTCCTTGTGGCCATGAATCATGAACACTGAAGAGTGACGATCCGTCGACGGAACACGTGAATGAAAGAGAACTTTAGCGTCGATCTTATTCGGCCGAAAAACGAAAGCAGGATCCTGATTGCCGGTAAAACGAGCATGGCCGAGAGAACGAGATGGAGAAAAGATCCCATTGCCTTCCTTAGAAGAGAATGAAAACACTTCAGGAGGATGAAGTCTCGCCGCAAAGTTGATCAAAAAGTGATGCACCGCCTGATGAATATTGCGTTATTACTTTGATATCCCTGCGGGCGCGCGCCTAACTAAAAAACACGCGGAGCAAAGCTAACTTACTTGCGATGGAACGCAAGATAGGGTTGAGCATGACCGCTCGCCTCCAGAGGCCTCCCCTTTTTGTATCGACACCGGGCCCTACTCGACCACCTCCCCGGTGAGGTCCCCCCCGCTTGTCGCGTTCAGAATGGCCCAGTAGAAGAATATCGCGACCTTCGACTGTCTTCCGCACGGCCGCCGAGCCGTACTAGTAGCAAGCTAGAGCGATGGCCGGGATGATAAATTTCACGTCCGCTGCGCCGTCCGGAGTAGAAGTAGCGTCATCGGGCTCCCTCCCGAGGTAGATCGAGGAACCTCGTGCACCGCTACGTCCGTATCGGCAAAGAGGGGGGGTCAAATCGTGCTGCGTCGTGCTCGAGCGTGCCGGTCGCGGAGCAAGCACGGCGGGCCTCGGAGCGCCTCAGTCGGGCCTTATTCCGCGACCGTTGCACCAATCCCGACCAAACCAGCGACGCCGATCCACCGCAGTAGGCCCAGTGATGGATCGTCTGCGATATCCCGGCCGGGGATGCCCCATGGGAGCATCATTTTCATGCTCAACCCTATCTTGCGTTTGAACGCAAGTTAGCTTCTATCTTGCGTTTGAACGCAAGATAGCGGTAGGTAGGGATATTTAGTTCATCAATACATCATAGAGAAGAAGAATTAATGAGCGGGGGGTTGAATGAGCGGTTGTCGGCGGTTCTATCATCCTTGCATAGCTCTCGAGTTGATGGTTAGGTGTATGTTGTGACACGTCTGCTGGGTTGTATCTAGGTAGTTAGGAAGCAGACCAGCTGCCGCGTCCAAATATAAGTTAAGCTACAGGCTAAACTGCCAGCAGCTGTCCACTTCAAGCTGGCCCTGCCTGGCGCTGGCACTTTTCGGCCGGGATGAGAACTGAGAACCTTTCCTGATGAACTTTTAGTAGAGGCGCCGTCGGTGTCGTGTGTCGTGTGTAGAGGATCTAGGAGGAGAGTGAGAGAATGCCGCTCAAGTTTCTCATCTTCGACGCCATCGTGGTGGCCACGTTGATCGTCGGGGCCTGTCACCTACTCGATCACGCTGGCTTGACCGTGCATCGCAGCCTTCCATACGCCGACGAGAGGGGCGGTTCTCTTGACGTGGTGCATGGTGCCGAGTGCGGAGACGCGGGAGATGGCGAAAATCAGCAACCATTGTGTGACGACGAGCCTCTCGGGAACCAACGTGCCCTCTCCAAGGGTGACCAAGCAGAGTTATTCGGTGCGCAGTCGGTCCTCTCGGTGCCCGTTTGGGTGGAGACCGTATCCATAAGCAACAAGGACGGATCGATCACCTACGGCCTGGTAAATGGCATATCTGGCCAGGCAATACAAGACGTGGATGAGAAATTTGTCCACGCCTATGAAGTCTACCCCCCTGGGACCCACGCAATGTGCAATATGTCCTTGTCCTCAAAATCTCCCAACCTAATACCTTGCCGGGTCAAGAGACAAGCTACAAGCAAGGGGGGGCAGGGGCGATCAAATAAACTATCGTACCTGGTGACATACAGGGACAACAAGGGGGTGAAGATCTCCGGCAAAATCCCGTCCTCAATGGTCCAGCGTATTGTGTGTAAACAGATGCTGACGGAATTAAATCAACAGTCCAACAAGGTGCCCGAGTAGCGGCTCTTGTAGTACATATCATAGTGGAGAGCAGGGCATAAGAGGGGATGGACGTCTGTTCATCGCCGGAGAAATTGTATAATATATATATTTGTCTGTTAGGAAGTATTGTAAAAGAACACTGTCTGTTTGTGGAAATAAATTAGGAAGTAAAGGAAGCTAAGTTTGCAATCTCAAAGCTCTAGTATATCAGAACTATTCCCAACATGTCAAAATGACGAACAAAGGCAAAGATAAGAGCCAAGTTGCGGCAAAAAAGATACGATACCGCAGGCCCAGCGTCACCTCGATGCCATGCTTGGAAGGGAGTTGGATCTATTCCTTACGTTGTCACATGGCTTGAGCGCTTTGCTGAGTCTCGCCCCGTCCTCGAACTGTCTTCAATTTTGGAGTTCGTTCAAGCTACTTATGCCCATGAAAGTCACAGATAGGATTGTGGACAAGCGTAAGCTCAACAGTTAGCGGAGTGAACGTGCGCTATGGATGTCCAACTTTAACTTGTGCTCAATGCCAGCAATCACATATTTCAAACCGTTGTACTATACTTGAAGCAAGAGGAGTTAATGGAAGAAAAAACTGTGCATTCAGAACTTATTATATATTATAACAATGTCATTCACCAATCGAGCTAAACTAACATTTGCATCATTTAGAATGCCCAATTTGGCAAATCAAGAAGATAGAATACTACTCGTCCCTAACGAACTCGATCCTCCTCCTGAAGTTCATCCTCCTCACCATGAGGCTAGAGACGTCGGCCGCGCACATCCTGGTGGTGTCGACGCCGTCGATCGAGATGATTCTGTCCCCCGGCCTAAGCGACCCCTCGAGCGCAGATCCCGGACGGATCTTGTGCACCATCGGCGTGCCGTCGCGGTGAACGTCGATCGCCACGCCCACCTTGCCTGGGGGGGCGTGCGCGATCCTCGTCCTCGGCGTCCCATTCGTCGTCCTCGTGGCCCGGCCCGACATGGGCGGGGGGACCTCGCTGTACAGGCAGTCGTCGTCGCGGCCGTGCCCGGCGGTCTGCTTTGGCGGCGGCGCATCGTCGTAGCTCATGACGCCGCGCCCGGCGGCGGTCCACGCCGACTCGGGTGCGTCTGCGTCGTCGTACATCCTACTCGCGCCGAGGTGGTACGCAGCAACTCGACCCGTGTAGCCGGCGTCGACGCACAGTGGATCGAAGGAGTAGTCGTCGTCGCTCCGCTTGTGGTACAGGACACTCAGGGACTTGGCCCTGTTGGCCTCCTCCGAGTTGGCCATAGCGATCTGGCGGGACTTCCATCGGTTCGCCTCAAGCTCCCGCTTCCTCCTGCTCGTTCGATGGAAAGCGTCAGTGTGACTTTCTCAGCAGGCTATACTTCCAGACTTGCAGCGCCAAAGCTTGACCTGAATAGTTTTTCGGAAGAAACGAAACTCACCTGTGCGCCTTGTACGCCTCGAAGACGAACAGAGTCATCGCCAATACACCGAGTACGACTCCCATGATGTGCCAGGTGTTCCATCCAGACGCGTTGCCGCTCGACTTCTCGCTCGGTCCCTGAGCCCCGCTCCTCTCCCGAGCCGAGCCCGACGTGCCGTCAAACGCGTACGGCCACCCGACTTTGGTGCCCCCCACTTCGACCCTCCTGACGCCGTCGAAGTACACGTCCGCCCCCCGCACAATCTCCACCAAATGAGAGTTGAACTTCTTCGACACCTTGAGGATCGTGTTGACGAACTCGTCGTGGGTCATCGACCCGCCGGAGAGGTGCTCCCCCGAAACGACCGCCTTGAAGGTCAGAGCGTACTGCCTCCCCCCGTCTCCACCGCCGTTCTGCGGCGCCGGTGCGACCAGGGCCAGGGCCTCGTCTCTGCTGATTATGTGCGTGATCCCGTCGCCCCGCCCCCCGCGGCCGCTCTCGTCGCCCTCCTCCTCCGTGGCGGCGCTCACGTCGTTGGGCTCGTTCCGGCGGACGTAGTCGTCGTCGTCCCTCGAGAACTTGACGTGCTGGAGCGAGTTCGTGAGGAGCTTCCGACCCCCCGCTTCGGATTCCGGTCCGAAGCTTTGCCTCCTCACGTTGAAGAGCTCCCTCCTCGTCCCCCCGCCGGCGACGTACTCGGACCGTCCGTCGAGGAGGCTCACCGCGACGATCTTGACGTCGTACTCGTCCTGGCCGGCGAAGAGCCGGCCGTAGAAGTCGGCGATGGCGTCGCCCAGCTCGGTCCTGATCGTGGAGGAGATCCGGTCCGAGGGGAGGGGGGCGACGGTCACGCTGACCGTCGACGAGACGAACGGGTTCGTCTTGGCCCGCTGGTGCTGTCGGGTGTGCTGGGCCGCCACTATGTCGTGTATGACGACCTTCTCCGCGGCGGCGGGGCCGAAGAGGACAGCGCACCCGAGCAGTACGGCGAGTAGCATCATCTCCAATTCAAGGATATGCCCTTCTTTTTGATGGCACTTCCCTGGGGCTAGGTCCGACTGGCTCGTTTCACTTTTGCCCCTCCGAGAACTAAGGAAATTGTCGCCGCGCCGCTGCCTGCGTCCGCGAAGGCCCTCCCAAGTTTCTTGCGGGGAGTCTGGGTCTGCGAGTCGGGTTCGCTTGAAATTCCGTCAAGGCGACGAAGCGACGAGCCGCGCTGCCGAAGCCTCGACAGAGATGCACCGCCGGCCTTGCCTTTCCTCCGGTCGATCGATTCGACTGGGCGCGATGCGATGAGCCGGCGTCGTGTCGCGAGCTCGACGAGGCAGGAACGAATTAGCCGCGAGGTCCACTCCGAGGCTGGCCAGGCAAAAGCCACGGCTTTGTCTCCCCGATTTACGCGGCGGACCCGAAGCTCTTCCTTCTCCGCAAGTCCCAGATGTAGAATCATCAGAGAGGCCAACGTTTGTCTTCGTCGTTCAGGATTGTCGAAAGAGAAAGCAGGGCAGTGGAAAACCTCGCCAGACGCGCGTCTCCGTTACGGGAATTTTTCGACGGAGACTCGCTTGGACCATACCCAAAGCAAAGGAGAAACAACAAAGAAGACAAAGACGTCTCAAAAAGCAGCGCGAAGAGCAAAACGCAAAATTTGCTCCCCGATTTCGGCAAGGCACAGGCACAGACCGACGGGCCGGGAATATTGTCCCTGGAGACGACGAACTGAAAGTCGGGATGGAGTGATCGGAAACCTCAACTAGTCTACGACCTCTCCGTAAGTTCTGAAGGAGGAGTGTCATACACATAACATCGGTACAACCCACACGACAAGGTCTCACGACAAAGGTCACGATACACCGACGGCCGACGGAGGTTCAGAATCGAACCAAACTGGGATCGTCCGTCGGGGTCGTCGAATCGGAAGCGGACGGCGACCATGCGGCGCGCCATCCTCGCCCTTGCGGCCGTCGCCTCGGCGCGTCAGTCGACGGCGAGGACGGATGCCGTATCGTCGGGCCACGCCAATGCCAAGGCCTCGTCCATGTCGCGCGATCACCTCCGGAAGATACTCCACACGGTCCTCGAGGACGGGCCGGCCCTTCGCCACCTGCGCCGGGGGGACGGCGGCGACGCAGCGGACGACGAAGGGCCGGCCTCGAGGGGCGAAGGCGAGGCGGGCGGACGTGGGCTCCGGGGGGGCCGGGTCGAGTCCGACGCCGCGCGCGCGTCCGATCGGACGACGATCCCGAGCGAGGACGAGGTCTGGGACCTCGCGACCCGCCGCTGGTGGGACCTCGCGCGGGCGCGCGGGGGGGACGGCGGCGGCGACCGGCGGCTCGGAACGGCGCCCGGCGAGGGCTTCGTCGTGTGCAGCTCCGCGCCGGACCGGAGCGGACACGAGCGGCTCGGGAGTCTGCTGAGCCTCCTGGGGCTCGAGGAAATGACGAGTCAGGTGCTGTACAACGCAGACGACGAGAGCTGCTTCCTCCTCTCCGCGGGCGTCGAGGCCGTGCACTCCCTCCTCCTCGACGGGACCGTTGGAGACGAGAAGAATGAGATGACGACTAGCGAGAAGGCGAGCGAGGCGACCGGCGAGGGAGAGGTCCCCTCGAGCCCCGCCGTGCACCTGACCGTCATGCCCATGCTCGACTTGCTCAAGCTCCCGTCCCGCACGGCCATGTCCCTGCTCGAGGACGACTGGAGTCCCGACCTGACGAGTCTGACTAGGACGGTGGTGACGGACGAGTTTTCCTACGAGGACACGGTCGAAGTCGAGGAGACTTTGGACCTCGAGGGCTGGAGGAGGAGCATATTAGTCGACCTGCTCCCCAGTCCCGAGGGCGAGACCACGAGCACGGGCTCGGAAGGCTCATCTTTGGTCCGGGATGTGATGGACCACGTCTCCTCCCTCGCCGACCCGACGTCCGACGACGCCGCGACATCGACCACGCTCCGCGAGGCCTTCTCGCTGACCGCGGTGCACCTCGGCGAGCGCGCACGCATGTTCGAAAGACACAGCATATGGAGCCGAGCCCTCGAGCTGGGCTTCGAGTCGGACCACGGCTGCGGAAACATGATGGATGGGTTGGAGGTGCGGACGAGGCGGAACTGGGGAGAGGAGAGCCCGGGCGGGTCGGTGGGAGGGTTCGAGGGTACGTTTCGACAAATGAGATTTTTGCTCGCTCTTCACCGTCTCGGTTCGAAGATTCTTTGAAACTCACTTACTTGTTTTCGAAACGTCTCGCACTTTTTCATCTGCCTCTATCCATGTCCCTGCGTCTCGATCAACTAGTCATACTGCACCCACCGTCGGACTACTCGGAAGAATCGGAGTTCGACTCGTCAGCGCTCAACCGACACTGCGCTCTGTCCCTCGTTATGGCACTGTCGACCCATCCGTCGGTGCAGACGGTAGAGGTGGGCAGGCCTGTTGTACAAGCGACTTTCTCGGAGTCGTCGACCAACGCCATCTACGCCGTGGGTGTCGGCGGAGTAAGCAGAGAGAAGGAAGAATTGGTCGCGTCGTGGCCGCACGTTGACATGTCCGAGTATGACTACGTTGAGCCATCAGCCGAGCTGGCCGAGGCGTACGCTGGCCTGGACATCGCGGAGCCGAAGATCGAGGAAGATAGCATCTTATTTGATGGTCACGGCAAATTTTCCTCGGAGGAGAGAAACGAACGGGCGGGAAGAGGCCTGCAGTCATCGACGCCGGTCGAGGGCAAGACGAACCCCCAGTGGATCACCCAGTCGAACGTCCGCAACTCCCGCCCATTCTTCGACGAGGGACTCGACGGGTCGGGGCAAATCGTCGCGGTGGCCGACGGCGGGCTCGACGTCGACAACTGCTACCTCGCCGACACGTCCGTCGAGAGAATCTACGGACCGGACCGGTGGAACCTGAACCACCGCAAGGTCGTCCACTACGACGACTCGTTCGGCGACCGCCTCGAGAGGGAGGCCGGGCACGGCACCTACGTCTCCGGGATCCTCTCCGGCCGTCGGTCGGTGGGAGCGGACAACAACGAAAGCGCGGGACACGCCGACGGCGCCGCGCCCGGCTCGAGGCTGGCCTTCTTCGACATGGAGGTGGGCAGCCGGGGCATCGACGACCCGGGAATCGAGCGGTTGCTGCAGTCGCTGTACAACCCCGGCGGGACATCGGGAGCGCGGGTCCTCAACGCGAGCTGGGGCCGGTCGTACGGGGGACGGTACTCGTCTTTCTGCCGCGAGGTCGACGCGGCGTTGAGGTCGACGTATCCCGACCTCCTCTTCGTGCTGAGCGCCGGGAACACGGGGCGGGCGGACGGGGCCTCGAGCATACAGAACCCGGGCGACTGCAAGAACTCGCTCGCGGTGGGCGCGACTTTGAATGAGGGGAGCGACGCGCGGAACGGCGAGAGGGGCGTGGAGTACCTGGCGGACTACTCCTCGAGGGGCCCCACATTGGACGGGCGGGTAAAGCCTGACCTCGTTGCGCCGGGCCACTTCATGCTGGCGCCAATGGCGAGGCCGGACGAGGCGGGGGAGTGCGACGGGGGGGCGCAGCCGAGCGTCCAGGCTGGCTTCTCTGGTGGCGATGGCGTGAAATACACCACTGTGAGTACTTCGACTTTTCTATTCCAACGATCCTTGCTCTATCTCATCATCATACGATTCTCCAATTCCTGTCTCACCTCAACAATCCATTTCAGGGCACGTCGATGGCCGCGCCGGCCCTGGCGGGCTCAGCCGCGATCCTCCGCCAGTACTTCGAGGAGGGCTACTGCAAGGCCGACGGCGACTGCTGCGGGACAAGGGGGTGCGGCGCGGCTATCAACGCGTCTGGGTCGCTCCTCAAGGCGGCGCTGATGAACGGCGCCCAGCCCCTGACGGGAGGAGTCCAGTTTGTCCCCAGCGGCGATGTACTGCAGGATCAGCCGCTGTCGGAGTACGACAGCAACCAGGGCTTTGGTAGGGTCAACCTCGTCAAATCAGTGTCGCTCAAGAACAGAAACAAGATATCGACCCTCGCGATCAACGACAAGTGGCTCCAGAACGGAAAGAGGGACGTGTACAGGGTCATCATCGACAAGTCGGATGGGTGTGACGAGGACCTCCGGGCGACACTGGCGTGGTACGATCCGCCTGGTCCTGTGGGTTGCACCAAGTGCCTGGTGAACGACCTCGACCTCTGGATCAAGGACGGCCTTACGATGGTCCACCCCAACGGACGCAATTTTCCTGATACGACCAACAACGTCGAAAGGATTAGGACACAACCTGAGGTCAACAGGGACGGGCAGGAGATGAGGATCTTCGTGAACGCCAAGAACCTAGCGTTCAACGGGCAGAAGTACTCGCTCGTGGTTACTGGGTGCTTCACCCGGCAGGATCTCGCGACAAAGCCCGTCGATACGGCTCGGGCGCCGGCGGTGGAGGAGAGGCCTGCCGTGACAACCACCCGCCCCCCTCTTATGTTCGAAATGATCGATACCAAGTTGGGCTGCCCTAACGAGCGGCTGTTCAAGCTCGAGCTCAACACGTCAACTGACGGCGAGGCTCTGGCTTGGGACCTGGCGATGAGCACAGCCGACAACGGAATCGAGATGGTCGCCTCCGGCACTGGGTACAGCAACTTCGCCACAATCACGAAGAAGTTGTGCCTCGACGCCGGGAGGCGGTACCGATTCCGAATACGGAACGGATCCGGCGGCTCCATCACTAGTACGATAGGGCTCATGTACGGGGGCGAGACGCTGTTCGACTCGAGCCAGCGCGGCCAGGCCCTGGGTAGGGTGTCGAGCTACAGGTTTAGGACGTCCAATAGTGGCGCGCTCGTTTCGGCACGGACGGGGAATCGAGCAAAGGCGCACACTATGGATGCGAGTGGCGTCGGTTCTCTCGGCATAGAACCACTCTAGCTTACACAAAACCTAATTTTGTTTACTTCAGCTGGAAGTAGCTATTAGACTTTTTAGCAATGAAAACCAGAAAATGGTTAAACAGATTTCTGAGTGCATCCCATTGCATCATGGACATTCACATGAACCCTATCTGAACGCAACCACTAATTGTTGAGCTTACGCTTCTCCCCCTTCGTCTTTCCCTCACCCTACCGGTGGCTTTGATGGGCATCACTTGCACGAACTCGTAAATCGAAGACAGCTTGAGGTCGGGACAAGACTTGGCAAAGCGCTCTAGCCATGCTACCACGTATGGCAACAGACCCAACTCCCTTCCGAAGAGAGGTCTCATGTCGAGATGGTGATGGGCCTGCAGTATTTTGTTAGCTGCAACGCGGCTCTCATCTTCGTTTACATTCAGAAGAAGTATCATTATGACATCTTGTGAAATGTTTGCAGAATTGCAGATTATATCCCAGACTTTAAAGAGTATGATTCGAGCCATGCGTGGCATTGATGCTTGATGAATCGCACAAGATGGACGAAATGCATTCCATCCACGTTCTGTATGATGTTGTTTGCCAATGACATGTAGACCAGTCTCTGATTGTTACGAAGGCCTTCTGCAAGGGTTGCCGCTCCCTTGTCTCCATTGTTACAATCTAGATTTAATTCTTTAAGCATTCTGGATTGGCCAATGACGCAGCAATGACTCGTGGACCGCCAAGACATAATGTATCGGAGAGGCAAAACCCTGCTCGACTCGATTGACTCGATTCCATGAGACCAGGCCTTGGAAAGAGTGTCCGCTACAGATTCAGGACATCCAACAGCAGTGGGACGCTCGTTTTAGCACGGAAGAATAATCAAGCCAAAATGCGCACCTGAGGTGCAGATGACATTAAGGCTCTCAGCAATAATGAACCATAAGCCTTGCGTTGGCGACTTAAGGTAACGAAAGCCAAAAAGCACGAAACCCAACGCAACAAAGTACGGTAAACCGGACCTTCGGACGATGACCACTATTGGCTGGAGATGCGCAGCAGAGGAAGTAGCGGAGGGATGTATTCCAGAGAGCCAAATCGTCCTCGCCTTCCAAATTTGCCATCTTTTCAGGCCCTTGATCACGGGATATGCCACGCAACTACAAGGCGAGAGGGCAACCTCCATTCGAGACATGGAAAAGCCTCTGATAACTGATCGAGGATGTTTCTAATGCGGTTTGACGCATACAATCCAAATATCCTACTCGCTAGCGGCCATTCTTGACTGGCTTTGAAAATTGGCTATGTTCAAACGGTGATACCGGCAGATCTATGGCAATTGCTTCTATCATTTGATTTGCTTGCTTCCGCTTGCTGTCAGGTTCTTCGCTTTTCAATCGTGTGTTACCTCAAGTATTACTTTGTAAGGCCTACATATCGAAGTTCTGGATGATAAAAATCTAACAAACTTGGGACATTAAGCCTTCTGTTAATGATTGACGCTAGCTTTAGAAAGGTTCTCTGAGCAGTTTTAGCTTAGTCGCATTTCAAGAAACACTAAACATAGCAGGGTATGTAGTTACCCTATCTCATACGTAAATTGAGGCGTGGTGTGATAAAGCTCACTTTCCTAACTGAAGAACAGAAACCCAGTTGGAATCTAATGATTGAGTGAAGCTTGATCTTGAACGGGAAGTCAAGTTAGTTAAGAAAACCCAATTTATTTGGGTACGATATAAAGAAATAAAATTAATTCCTAGCTTCTAGCAGGGAGTAGTTTGGAGTTGTAGCCGCAATTGGTTTGCTTAAAGTAGCTCTAGAGACAACTAAATGGAATAATAAAGTACTGGTGGATGGATTTCCAAGAGTTGGTAATGATATTATAACGAAACAACGAGCATCCACACATGGTAGGGAAGTGACAATTGATCACTGGTTCACTCAAACAGCTACCTAACTAATAACGCATCCGATAACCCGCCAAATAGTCGATTCGTTGGCCAATCTTTGCTATGCCGGCCCAGCGCCAT
>JAAMXK010009990.1:0-24506 GCA_019693575.1 Thalassiosira oceanica | reverse complement strand
GGGCACGGGTGGGGGGGCGGGCGGGCGCAGTGCGGTGCGCGAGGGAGTGCCGAAGAAGGGTTTGCAAAAATCCAAAATAGGCCCGCGCTGTCTCAACATCCTTCCAATCCTTCCCTTCCTTTCAGCATTCATGAGCATGTGTGTACTATGTCTTTTTTTATTTTTTACAATAATAATCTTAAGAGTCTTAAGGCAGGTACTACTGTACAGATCAGAATTACCCCTCCAACAAATTTGAAAATGCGTTGCACTGCTAATCGTCGATTAATTAATTAATTAATTTAAGAAGTTCCTTAAGTCTAAGGATCCCAACAGGGATTTCTTCTTGCACTAACTTGGAATCGTCGATTAGCAGTGCAACGCATTCACGGAATTAGCCAACAACTTCTGGTTTGCTTATATTTAATTTCTTCCGTCTATTAGGGAAAGCCCCATGGCTGTTGGCTCTCTATGTGTGTATATCTTTTTACAATAATGTTAAGGTAGCTACTACTGTAGACTATGTCAGACAGAGATCAGAGACTACCACCAAGGGAATTTGTCTCTTGACTTGCTTTCATCCTGGGCCGATTGCGCTGGAACTCGTGGATTTCACCCCACGACGCAATTTCAATACCGCCGCCGCGCGCAAAGCACTAGTTCATAGTTGTACGCAGCGCCGAGCGTCCACTGCTACGGCCGACAAAAATGCTCAACGGCGCGGTCTCCCGTCCCGCCGAAAATAGGTACGTGCACCGCACCACCGCACCGGAATGCCGGATGCGATGGCTCCTGTTCTATCCGGGACTGTGCTCGGCATGCCTCAACTCCCGACATCTCAATTTTGGGTCGCTATTATTGTACCTCATCCTGGTGGCGAGATAGGAAGAACAAGAATGAGATGGAATCAAGAGAAAGGAACGCATTATTCATGCAGCTACATATGTGGGGGTCTGGGCGCTTACGAGATCGGCGAGGCGAGCTCGCCTCGTTTGTGGCCTGTTGAAGGGGTCCCACACCACGCCTTCGACACCAACGCTGTCAGCCATAACTTGTGTTATCATCAAGCTGTTTCCATGGCGACCTAGTCAGAAACGATTACGGTTTGAAAGGAATTTTCTCCCACCCACCCTCCCTCTGGAACCGCGCAGATCGCCGGTGTCGATCGATGGCCGCTCGTTGGAGAATCGAACTCGCGAAGTTGCTTGCATAAATAACTAGAGTCGTCTACTAGGCGCGGTATTGGTTAGCGCGATCAACCATTTTGATCGGCCCTGAAGAAAGCAAGTCTCTTATTGTATGAGAGAGCCACACTAGAGAGACAGAGAGGCAAGGACCCTACCCACTCAAAGCAACACACCAACCTCATTGTTTTGGCCCCAAGAACATGGCGGAGACCATGGCGGACAAGGAATCTTCGCGAGGCAATGCATCATCACGCTGGACGGCAGCCGCCCACGACCTCGTCCCACCAGGACCACTAAGCCAGTTATCGGTCTGGGCCCTTCACTTCACGTCGGTCTTGACTTGGTCTTTCTTTTCTTTTCCCAACACTCTCCTTCCGCAACCGCTGTAGGTAGAGTTCCATTAGCGACAGACACCACAGCGAGGACGAAGAGTCATGGGACCGTCGGCGTCTTCCCAAACACGAACCTCCCTTCCGCAACCGTCATTGAGTTCCACTGGGTGCGCACCAACAGCGACCTTTGAGAACCCGGCGGCAGAGACGGCTCCGACCGTGAAGGCCGTGAAGGGGGGGGATTACCATTCTGGTATGTCGAGCTCGGGGACGAGGACGGGCGCTTCTACAGACAGACAGGCAGGCAAGGCGACAACCCGACCGACAACAACGGGTGACGACCTACTTGGGGAAGAGGTGCTGAGGTTCATAAGGTATATAAATGCTGAGCCATACAAGCGCAACAAAAGCTCAATCCAGAGGTCCTGGGACTGGGTTCGATTCCCTCATGTGTGAACGCTCTTTGCCTATCCGGGTCTGCCGAGCAAGAGGTCATGGTAGCACGTTAGTAGGGGTGGGCCCCATCATCTTCTAGAGAGAGGTTTTCAGAGGTGCTGATACAGGGCAAGCGCTAGTCTGTTAGTCCTGTGCGGAGACATGGGTGGCGGGCAATGATGTCCAGAGGCGTAGCTGCTTGAAGCACCTCTGGATTGAGCTTTTGTTGAGGTTCATAAGGTATATAACCGCTCGCTGAGCCATACAAGCGCTTGTAGGCTCAGCGGTTATATACCTTATGAACCTCAACAAGAGGACATTGACACGTTCAAGCTCGGGGACGAGACGGTTTCTCCCAGACAGGGCAACAGAACACAGCACTCAACAAATGAGCCCGACCCGTGTGACCCCCAACTTGCAACAAATGAGCCCGACCCGTGTGACCCCCAACTTACTTGTAATTCACCACTAATAAACCCGCCCGCCCTGTGCCGTGCTGTTGTACCCAACTTGTCATTCGCCAAAGTTACATCGCAACATGGGGACGCAGACCAGACGGAGGCCAGAGACAGCAACGACGGGCACGACGGGGAGCGACGAACAGCGGAGTCGGGAGACAGGCAGGACAACAAAGGTACGAACAAAGTCAACCTGTGCTGTTGTACCCCACTTTCTCGTCCCTGTGATGTTGTACCCCACTTTCCACTCGTCCCTGTGATTGATGCTGTACTTTGTTGTACCCCACTTTCGACTCGTTCGTCCCTGTGATGTTGTACCCCAGTGCCACACTTGCCACTCTCGCCCCCCCTCTTTTCTCTCGCGTTCCCACAGACAGGCAAAGCGTCGCTTCGACGACGACGGGCAAAGACACAATTGGCACGAGCGACATCGGCACCTTCGAACTCGGGGACGACGACGATTCTCGGACGGTACATCAGGGCTACCACGCTTCCGTCCCAATTCCAACAGCCAGCACGGTGAAGTTAGAGTACACGACCGCAGCAGCGGCCCACAACTCTACTCTTGTGGAGAGCGTCAATTTACGAGGCCGAGCGCCAGCGGGTGTTGGAAGCGAGCTTAGCGAAGGGCAATCATAAGTCTGCCCTCAAACCCGAGGACCGCCACCATGTGACCAAGCTCATGCGAAGTGACGTCGAACTAGGCTACGCAATCCCAGCGAAGCGGCGACCTGACAACAACCGACGTCGACTTAAACAAGTGAGAGGAGGCACCCGAAAGTTTCGAGCTAGAGGGCCTGGGCGGTCTCTTCCCGGACCGTGCAGCAGGTACAACGTGTTTCAGCCCCGATGCCGGCCACCAGCACGGTGAAGTTCAAGTACACAGCTGAAACTGCGCCACTCAACATACGCACCAACAGCGACCCCTGCCTGAGAACCCGGCCGCATGAGACGGCTACGGCTGTGAAGAGGAGGGCAATCACAGGGCTCGCCGTCCACATCAAACCGATTCTCTTAGGTCAGCCAATGAGTTGGCAACTTTACGAGGTGGGGGCACAACACCAGCAGGAGTGACGCAACGTTGAAACACATCGTACACCTATGTTGTGAGCATTCTGTTCCCACTGTCCCTTTTGTTCGATCCTAACTCCGGCAATAAGCCACTTCCTCCCCAACACTGCATTTTGGCCGCACTGATCCTCACTGCTCCCAGCAAGTGCGCAGCTCACATCATTTTAGGCCGGCTCTCGGATCATTGCACCCGTCACACAGTCAATTAAGAGCAGGACCAAGACCAGATTTGCGCCCATAGCACCTAACATAGCAAGGAGAATGATCGGCCAACCCGAGTCTGCCCAGCTTTTCACCCCCTCACCCCACACCAGGACTTGCCTCAAAGAGCTCTGATTGTGGCGCCCCGTCAAAAGTTTTTACCATTCCTCCACTTCACTGATGGTACAGACCATATATCCTTTGGAAATTAAGTTCTGCCACCACTGAGACCATAGTATCTATGACTGAGACGAGCATAGCCAGACATGCTGGCTCTCGGTCTGGTTCTGTGTTTACTTACTACCTATGATGGTCCTCCGCTGTTTGATAAGCTTCCTGTCCTTCTGACCCGATATCTGTGTTGTTGGGCTCCTCGGCTGCACCTCTAGCTGTCGGTTGGCCTCCCGTCCGAGTTCGGATTTGCAGATCAGCAGACGACACCGCAGCCGGGGTGAACTCGTATATAAGTCTACTTTTGATGTTGCCAACCGATGATGTTCAACGGAGGCTCGTGGTTGTGGAGCAATTCGTCTTGCCCTAGGGCGCCATAGTTTTGTTCGTTTTTTCTTGGTTTTCGTAGGTACCTTAGTTACAGTAGAGGCGTGGACGAGAATGCCAGAGCTGGCGTGACAGTCCAACCCATCTGTCGCCTTTTGAGCAGGCAGAGGTAGAGAGGTAGACTAGGTGCTGTGCCTGGCACTGCCCTCTGGCTATCATTATCATCCACCCTAGGGCACGCCTGAACTGGGACTGCATGATGATCGGGAAGGAAGGCGCCCACTTTCCTGCTGTGGCTAACTATTGGCAACATCGACTTGCCAAAGTTGGTCTTGGCAGTGAGGCGCGCTAGTTTCGTGATGATCTTGCTAGTAGTGTGTCCTCATTGACTTCGCCGAACGCGCCGACAACAATGGGGAAAACATTGCCGGTGGTGTGGAACTCTCCCAGTGCCGCCTCAAATGGACCAACCTGACCATTTGTGCCGTCCCCAACAACTTCTCGTGCGTATTTTTGATCGAGGCCGGCGGCTCGCCTCTTGTAGCTCCGCCTGACCTGGGTGGTGCGCAGGTCGACAGGCTTGTTTTACCCTGGCAGTTGCCTTTCTGGTATGAGGTTTTGGATGGTTGCATAGTCTTGACCTCGCCGAGGACGTCAGTTTTCTGCCACCAAGTCCGCTGTTGTTTGACACCTGTAACCGGCCGTGGCCGGTCAGTCCCTTGCCACGAAATCAGCCACAATAAATAGTATATGAGTTCGCGGTGTTCAAAAGCTGGAAATGGGCTGTGGCTTGGTCGCGAGTCATGTCAGTTCGTTCAGGGTGTGTTCTTGTCTGGGTGGGTGGTACTACATATGGGTTTCAACTACCTAACTCCCGCTCAGTTTTCGATCAACGGACGAAACCCAACGGACGGTACGTAGTTAGTAGCTAAAGCTAGCAAGCAAGCGTTGGGTTGGTATGATTTGATATCGAAAAATTAAAAACTATCGTCACTACTGTCAAGCTAGAGAGCCAACAGCCATGGGGCTTTCCCTAATAGAGGGAAGAAATTAAATATAAGCAAACCAGAAGTTGTTGGCTAATTCCGTGAATGCGTTGCACTGCTAATCGACGATTAGCAGTGCAACGCATTTTCAAATTTGTGATGGGTTGTCTGCCCACGCCTCTACTGTAACTAAAGTACATACGAAAAACAAGAAAAAACGAAGAAAAGCATGGCGTCCCTAGGGCGTGGTGAGTTGCTCCACAACCACGAGCCTCCGTCAAACGGCGGTTGGCAACATCGAAAGTAAACTTATAGATGAAGTCATCCCGGCAGCGGCGTCGTCTGATCTGCAAATCCGAACTCGCACGGGAGGCCAACCGACAGAGGTGCCGCCGAGGTGCCGCCGAGGAGCCCAACACAGATATCGGGCCAGAAGGAGGTGTAGATGGTCCCAGATGGACACGCAACGCTGCTGCAGGGACTTATTCGATACTACATCTAACTTCAGTAGCCGCCGCTTTCTATAGAAGTGACGTTATCAGCGGCTCCGAGACTTCGGCAGGCCGGGCTCGTGCGATGATGCACAAATTTGCCGTTGCACCGGCTCGTTTGATAGATAACGGCGGCCGTAGAGCCATCGGAATAGCCCTACGGCCGCAGCACATCATAGGGGATGTATTGGGGATGAATAGGTACCATGGGCGCCGTCATCAGGCCACCAGGGGAGGCCATGGAGGAGATCGACTCTCCCTATCGTCGTTGTGCCGTCCGAGCCGACCGAGACTGACAGGGTGCTGCCGGACTCATGCTAATACTCGTAAACTATAGACCCCAAAGAAGAAGTAGTACATTTTCGCAATAGAGCAGCAGCACTTTCTCTATTGCTAAAACGTCACGCACCACTTCCCCCTTGGGCAACTCCTTCATGTCGAATTTGGATGAGCCCGGTGGCCAATTTTGGTCCTTTCCTCTATCTAGCGCTTCTGCTAACTACGATATCGTACTTTGAGGGCGTGGGCGAGGTCCTACAGTACGCCCGTGACGCGCGGTGACAACCCATCTTGTCGTAACTCCTACCAGAAGCTTATATTTAATTTCTTAGGCTACGTAGTTAGCATATGCCAGTACAAGCACTTTCTTACTGGGAGTTACGTAATCCTGTACCTGTAGGTAGGCTGTCTTCACTTACACGTCCATTCCAGTAGCGTTACGTCATTCTGAGTCAAGTAGAACCTAACTGTAGAACTGGTCAGCTAGCTGACTTGCTCTACCGATTGCCCATTGATAGTGGCCAGGAGGGGGCAAGAGATGAGGGCGGCAATCGGAGCCGACAAATCGACGACTGCCGATGCATCAATGGTTGTTTGATTGAGGTTGACGGAGGCCACGGACTGACCCAATGGGCCCGTTGGCGTGTAGAAAGCACTCGGTCGAGCAGGATAGATCCCGTCATCGCCCTGAACACCGCTCGCGGGCCTGAGAAGGTCACACAGAAAAAAGATCATCCTGAGCAAACATTCTCAGTGTAAGCTCTTTTATGACTGTAAGATCAGCATGCAAGCATGATCAGTGTGTTGGATGCTGCGCAACTATGTGTCATTCATTATTAATTATGTGGTGTGCTGTGTTACAGGCTGTGTGGCCTGCCAGTTTGACTTGTGGACAAGGACGTAGGCTTGGGCTAAGATATATATACGCGCCAAACGTTGCTTGAGTGAATGACAGACTTCTAGAGCTAAGTTAAGATTATTATTATTATTTTATTTATTATTACTTGGCTCTTGTGATCTTGTTTTTACACAGCCGCTTTGAACTCATTCATTTTGACAGGCAATCTTCGTTGATTCGTACCTACATGTGATATAGACAACAAGCTCTGAGATGATTGGCTTCCCCCAAGAGGATTAAGTCAAACAGTTGAGCAATCATGTATTCTATCTAGTAGCCGGGTGCCCATCGGCAGTAAATCAACACGGTAAAGTAGATTTGAACTCTATCAAACTCGTAATCATCATCACGGATCTAGAGGTGCTTAATGTGACGCAGATACTTGTTGGTTGCTAATTTTTCTCATTCTGACCAATCTCCAGATGGTACAGGATGGACATGACCACTTAGATGCATTACTGCAGCAAGTGTCGTGCACGATCATCACAGGGGACAAGAAAGAAATTAATTGTAAACAGAGGAAGAATACTTCATACATAATTTGTTGAATTATTATCAAAATTCGTTGTGCAACGGGTTAGAGCATTACTCTTGTCCCATGGACTGAGCATGTCTTTTGATCAAATAGTCGCTTGCTTTGATAGGCTGGTATCGAGATTTGTTACTTTCGTTCATACACGAGCCCAGTGTTTCGATACTGGCATCGCCGTTCATGTTGACGAAAAATGCGATCGATTGTCGACGGATGCTTTCACACTCTCCCCGCTCGGACTCGTTGGACTCCGCCACGACTCTGTGGAGAGTGCTTCTCCACTTGTCATTAGTCCAACGCTGCATCAGATCTCCGAGATTTATTATGAGAACATCATCGTCCAGATATGGAACATCCAACCACGAGCCTTTGGCGCCATCGCCAGACAGGTTCAGTTGTAGACCTGGCCCGCCTGATTTGAGAATTGTAAATGCTCCGTAGTCGGTGTGGGCCCCAGCCCTTATAGTAATTCCTGAGTCGTCGAACTTTAGGTGGGGATAATTGAGGATTCGCAAAGCACACTGATGCCTGGCCCGGTCGAAGCGCCCATCACATGTAAACCAATTCTCGTCTAACTCTAGTGCCAGGGCAAACCCACGAAACAGAACCTCGGCAAGTTTTTCCATGGATTCATAGTAGTCGTTGAGAGAAGTCTCAAACGAGGCCGGCCCACCAACGGGGAATCGACGAAATGGCATCCCTGACAGCGCAGACAGTGGCCCAATTGAAAAGGTCTCTTTGCTATCAACAACGGAGCCGTGGTGGGTCCGGCGCCTAGCGCAAAGTCTCTCTTCCATTTCGTACCCGTAAGGATAATCCTCTGTCATTGGAGTGGACGACTTGACTTCGAGGGGGAGGTCGAAGAACGCCTTCGACGACTCCCACAAATTTTTGGTAACATTCTTACAGGCTCCATGGTTCGAGATTGCGAAGAAGCCATAACTTTGACACGCGAGAGAAATTTGCCCTACACAAGTATCCAACTCAGCTCTGGTCCGTCTGCATTTCGGCTGGGCCAGAGGACCGATGTCAATAATTGGAATCTCCATTGTTGTCTAGCTCTTCCGCCACAGATCCGAGCTGTCCGTGGCCGTGGTGGTCCGGTGGTCTGGTCTGGTCCGTCTGGTCCGGCTGGGGGGATCCCATATGCGTGGATAGAACGGCTATGATTCGCACGTGCCGTAAAGGTCACTGAGCTTCTTGTGGACCTCGGATGGCCTGCGCGTTCGCGCGGTCGTGCGTCGAAGGAGTCAGACCAGTGCGACTTGAGAGCGGCGACTTGCGTGCCGAGTCCCCTGCGCGCTCCTGTCTCCTGTCTCCTGTCTCCAGTCCAGTCGAAGTAAGTCGAGGGAAGCGGGATTGTATCAGGACAAGTGATGACCTCTCGTCAGCGTCTCGAAACTGGCCTACTGAAGGGGAGCTCTCTGCGACGAGCTCAAGTCCAGCGTCCCTCGACCTATCCAAAAGCCATAGTGGCCGTAGAGCCGCCTTTGTCTTGGGCGCGCGACACCGATGATGATGCGGATGCCGGACACATTATTACACATGGTCTATGTCATCATGGCGTTCGCTACCGCTCGACCGCTCGACTCTATGCTCCGATTGCCCGTTCGCTGGATCGCTACTGTAGGGTTGCTATTTGTTAGCCACACACAACTTTGAGGCAAATATAACTCAACTTCTAGAAGGAGTTGAAATCCCACCGATAGTTTGGCAGAAACGTCATGGCATGTAGTATCTGCCAAACTATCAGAAAAGTTCTGAAACCCATCGGGTGTAGGGTTTATATTTGCCTCAAACTTTTCATGTCTCATTGCATCTTATTCCGCTTCGTACTCACTATTTAGTTTCGTAGGTAGGTGCGCGCATCGCGCATAGCAAAAAGCAAGGAGTCGCGTTAAGCGACTGGAGCGATTGCGAAACCAAGAGACTCGAAATGAACCATGACGCCAAAATGGCCATTTCTAGGGCGATAGAGGACAATGAAGGAATGACCGATCGAAACCATCCGGCGGCTACCGACATATTTCGCCAAGTCGAGTCCTAATATGCAAACAGAATCGGTCCAACTCCTCCAGGGGAAAATCGATTGGTCAATAAATAGCAACCCTACAGTACTCTAGAGCTAGATACATATTAATATATATATCGTTTACGTCTACAGCTTTGACCCCTACCTACGGTACTGCGTCCCGCCCGTGGCGGTGGCGGGTTGACTCTCTGAGATGCGCGCGAGAGAGGGGGGTTCCTGTCGGGAAAAAAGCCCCTGGCGATTGATGAAACGAAGCTACCATACGAGATAAACTACGATAGCGGTCAGCCGTTCGCGTTCGCTCAAGGACACAGATCAAGGGCCGGCTGGGCCACAGGGCGAAATGCCCGCACGCGATTTGCCACTCGCGACCGTCCCTTCAACCGAAGTTCCCCGCCATTAGTAGTCGGCGGCGGCGAGCGGAGTATATTTCGGAACCTATATTTCGAGGCCACGGGCGGTGTCCTCCTCCTCAGATAGACACAGTACACAGTGCACCGCAAAGAAGGGGCGCAGAGAGCCAGATCGTGGACCGAAGACCACTGATATCCCAGTCCGTCCGATGGATCCGCCAGTCGAACGCCGAAAAGGCAGGAGCAGCAGGGGCGGCAATGCAACCGACAGTCGCATTGTTTCGAGAATTCCAAGCCGCCACTCGCAGGACGACTTTCACGGCTTCATTCCAAATCAACATTTGCACGATAGCCAGACCTCCCAGGAAAGTTGGGGGCCGGCGGTGACGGCTACGTCGGGCCGGCGAGGTGGGAGGGTGTCCTCCTACATTGAAGTCCAGCACATGTCACTCGGTGACGAAGGATCCAATTCATGTTCATCCACGTCGCAATTGAGCAGTAGAGCAGGTAGCCAGAGGGGTTCGTACAATGCCAACTCGCTCTCGAACCATCTTCGGGGCGGAAATGTGTCAAGCAAGCGACAGTTGAAGGGACGGATGCGGAGCGATTATTCGCTGGGAGACGACTCTGACAATAGCGTGTACATGATTGGCAACAGGGGTAGCGGGGGACGAAGACAAAGAGGAGACCAGTACTCAGAAGACGGATCGACCTCACAATCGTACGACAATTTGCTTGACGAGTCATCGCGCCGGGGTTCTGGTGGTGGCGGATGGAGTCTGAGCAAGTCTGTCTTTTCAACTCTTCCTGACCGACTGCGGCGAGGGCGCCTCGAACGCAGCCGTGACGATGACGGTTCGATGTACGACGGAGACGATGGCTCGGTCTATTCCCTATCGTCTCGGGGGACGAACCACTCTTACGGGCTAGCAAGGCGTGTCCCCAGTCGGTCCTCAAGTATCGCAAGTCGGATGTCCCAGAGTTCAGGAGGCTCGGGCGGCGATCAGTCTGGACGCTCGCAACAATCTCCAAGGGCTGAACGGTTCAACCTGCCGCCGCCTGGAGGCGAAGGGCCGTATGATTGTGATTCAGACGGTAGCATGGGTTCGTTGCTTGGTGAGATCGACCATGAGCCCGCCGAGTTGAATAATGGTAGCGCTATCGGGGAATCATTGCCGGCGACAATATCTGTCTTCTCCGGGTCATTTTTATTGGACACCAATACTGTAGGAACTGGAGCTGATGCGAAGGAAGATGATTTGCGTGTTTCGACAATTTCTATTGGGAATTTTGGACTTGAAGACGAAATTCCGATTCCTGTGGGTGGCAAGGGGTGCGAAGATCCTTGGTGGATCGAAGATCTAGAAAAGGAGGGATGGTTTGAATATGATACTTCGACTGTTCGACTAGATGAGCCTGTACCCAAGCTGAAGCCAAAGGAAGGAAGTTTGCATGAAGACTCTGATCATGGCGAGGATGGCATGCCTCCGGAGGGAAATTTAGAAGAAGAATATGAGGCAAGTCAACCTATCGAGACTTCTGATGGCATTGATGATACTTCAACTGTCGGAGTTGAAGACGGCCATTTGGGAAATTGGGAGGAACGGCTGTGGTCTGCGGCAAGGGAACACTACAGTGAATATATTGGAATCGATGACATGGCGAGCTCATTTGCTGGATCGTCCTTGATATCAGGCGGCAATGTCTCAATTGACGAGCAGACGGTGCTTGAACAGGAACAGCAGTTTGAACTTGAGTACGAACGAGAGCAGAAAGGCGTCTTCGCATTTCGTGCACTTTTGATGAAATGCATACAAGTTCACGTGAATGCGTTCCATGCAAAACCTGATAGGATGTCTTCGAAATCTAAAAGCGATGCGATATCTCTCGGGGTAGATCACTATGTCCCTGTTCCTACTGCACGCGCCTTGTACTCTGAGGTGATCAAGATGGTAGACAAAGAAGGCGGCAATAATTTGGCAGCAAATACTTCAATCGAGAAACGGGCGGATGTAATAACAACAATTTTGACAAACGACAAAGTCGGCATTTTCAGACGTTATCAGGTTACGACCGTCAACGAATTAACACTGACAGCTACGAGGGACGCAAAACGAAGTCGAAAACGCTTGAACAAGGGCGTGAAATCATTCGATGCCCATGCTGAGTTGGAGCAGTATCTCTACGGTGAGATGTTTGAAGCAGACGACGGCGAAGATACCGAGCAGGAGACCGTGTTGGAAACAACCGAACACGAAGTTCGCATTAGAACGAAAGTCGTTAACAGTATATTTGCCAAATGCGGGGAGGCGGATATGGGTGTTGCGCAACAAATTGCCGCCAATGTGCTACATTCAACTGTTTCGCTTTTAGAAGAAGCCAACGTTGAGAAATCTCGCGAAGAAGGAAACCACCACCAGCCAATTGTGCATCTGTATGCCCTTCGCTACATCCCGGTGTTCCTGATGCGGGCTCTGATCTTTGTTGACGTCCCTGCTCTTACGAACGGACCAACTGCGATCAACGTCACCTTTGAAGTGTTGTTCAGTTTGCTACTCAAGAAGTCTTATGTCATGAAACGTTACGAGCTACAGGGGCCTTATGACGCTACCCTAACGCATCTATCAAACTTTGAAAGTGCATTCGGGTTCCACAGCGAAATTCTCAGAGAACAGCGTGACGACGACGAAGAATACTCCGCGATGCATAAGGTGCTGGTATCGACCTTGATCTCTCATCGAGACAGCATCCTAATAAATACATGCTACCAGCGGGAGATAGACGAAGGTCAGGAGGGGGAGCATTCAAATGTGAAGAAGGAGGAGGCAGGAGGAGAAACCATCATAACTGTTTACAACTACGCCACCATCGTTGCGACGTGTCTCGAAATCGGACGAAGTCTGCATCACCTTGGTTTGTGCCTGGGACGTCGTCAACGGGACCGGACTGCAACATCTCCGGAAGATCAATCTGAAAAGGTGGATATGGAGGTAAAGGCCTACAGGAATGCGTTCGAAGCATACAAAGCCGCTTTACTTATACTTAACAAAGCGGAGGAGAATGCGAGTCACTCGGTCAACAGCCGAAGGATAAGTAGTAACGCTGATTCGCCTCAGGAGCGCGAAAGTCGCTCAATAGGGTCCAGAAATGAGTTGCAGCAGATTCGCGACGCAAGAATTTCCATCGAACTTCACCTTGCGGATACGCTCAACTGCCTGGGGTTCTGTCACGATTCCAAGCTCGGGGAATTCGACAGGGCTCTGCTAGCGTATAAAGAATCGTTATCACTCTACATCAAACACGTTGGTAGGTTTCACCAAACAGTCAGCAACGCGCTTCACAATATGGGCTCGATACACTGTGAGCTGGGAGAATGGAAACAGGCCAGCTCGTGTTTCCGACAAAGTCTTTCAATTTTGAAGCGCGAAGACAAGAAGACAAAACAGGAACGTGACCAATGCAACGCCGAGCAGGGGATGCACTGTCCACAAATACTAACAACTCTTCAATGCCTGGGAAATGCGCTTGCAAATCTAAAAGAGTTTGAAGCTTCAGCTGCGTGCTTTCGAGAAGTCCTAGAGTCCGACTTGCTTGTGGGCTTTGCTAACAGCGACTCCTTTGTCGCTGAGATTGAGTCACAGATGGCAAATGTCTACTATGAGCGAGCGGTAGAGCTCTCGCGAACCTTCAATTGGCGTTGCCACGTGATGCTTTTTTCCGAGCACAAAACGAGGCACGGTGATAGACCACCAGACGCCATTCTGGCCGAGGAGTTTGAGACCTTACGCGAAGCGCAAGGGTGTATCCAAAAGGCGATTGAAACGAAAAGGCACCTGTGCTATAAAGTCACGAAGAATCCATCAGACGAAGCCATCTTTTTTGGTAACAGCCCAGACCCATCGCCTTGGCTCGGTGACTTTCTGGGAGAGACACTACTGGCTGTATCAGATGACACCTCGCTTGAGACGCTGACCATTTTTGCAAAAGATTTGCTCATTGCCGGGAGATTGGATCTCCGGCTTCGGGCATACGACTCAGCCCTTTCATACATCTTTGAAGCCCTGGTCATCAATCTTCTACTTCATTCCAAGACAACCGACGCGCACATCGATAAGTTGCGCAACTATTTTAGATTTCAACATGGAGACAAAGGTTTGGGGCCGGCCCGTTTGCAGGTCCCCGAAGATGCGTCGGAAATTATCTGGTTACTTGACGACCTGGAGATTGCCCCCGATCGCACTGAGGTGGTCGCGCAGGTGGCCACGCCCTTGTTTCTTCTAGGTTCAATTTGCTTCAGACTCCAAGACCTCTGCCGAGCGAAAGCGCTGTTCAAAAAAACACTGGACCTCCTCAACTCACTGCCCGAAGACGGAGACCTCGTGCCTAAGAATGCTAAGATGACGGCCCGAGTTGACGTTGGACATTTGCTCGTAAGATTGGGCGTCATTGATCTCAAAGTCGGAGATGCTGAGTTAGCCCTATCGCGGTTCGAGGAGGCTATGAGCCGTTTCCAGCCCAAATCGATCATAGCGGACGGCTCGAACGAGGACGACAAGGGATTGCTTTCGATTGAAAGCCAAATAGCTATAAACCAGGGTATGGCCCTATCTCGTTGGTACATTGGCAAAATCTACCAGGGCCAAGAAAACAAGTCCCACACGGCACTCAAGTATTTCAAAGATGCGATCCAGTCCCTCAACGAAAATCATGTCCTGCGCATGGACTATGGGGTTGATTCCCTGCCCGCTCTGATCGAATCATACTGCTTATGTGACGACATACCCATCATATCAACTGCGATTGTTCTTAGCAGTTCCAACGAGCAATGTGGCATCTTACTGGGCAGTACAAATTCGTTTAGTTTGTCTTGTTTTGAGCAGGCCGTGGGTGTAAGGGAGTTCGTCATCTCATCGGTCGGCCCAGTGATATCATCCATTGATAACGAGGCTTCGATCGAGTACTTCATACTATCTGCGTGGGACAGCTCTAACATGGATTGTTATCGGAGAATGCTCAGATTGATCGACAAAAAGGCCTCAGGAGCACATATTGTGGAGAATGAAGTGAAAGGCTGGAAGTTCACTGGACTCGACGACGATAACGAAAGCGCGTTAACCAGGGAAGACATTCTTTTTAGGATGGGAAACCTGCAGGTTAAGTTGGGGCAGCTTCGTCCAGCGATCGATTCATACAGAGAAGCTGAGGATCTAACTGTTGACAAACTTGGGACTAGAGATCACCCTATCGTCATGAGCATAAATCACAACCTCGGCAACGCATACAAATCTGTCTGGCTCATGTCCGGGACTCGAACGGACAGCAGTGGGAAGGAAGAGGCCATTGCCTGCTATCAGGAATCTGTGCGGATCTCGCAGGCTTTCTACGGAAAGCATCACTCCTCGGCGGCAGAGTCTTTGATTGGTCTCGGCCAGTTGTATATGAGAAACGACGAGCTGTGGCTTGATATTCAAACTGAGGAGGATAGCAACGCGAGCGAGGACAATCATCTGGCTTACAAGTTTTACAGGGAAGCACTTTCGATTCGAAAACGCGAGAAGGGAGGCAACGGGTCCCAAGCGCAGCAAGAGGTCGGGTCGATTTTGTGCTCTCTGGGCGTCTTGCGACTGAGGAGGTATGAGCATCGTCGGAACGAAGCGGAGTTGACTGGGACCTTGGACGAAGCGGTTGGATTGCTCGCCGAGGGCTTGAAAGCTTCTAAGTTCGGGGGTCAGTACACTTTACACTGTCGAAATTGCTACTTCGGCCTGGGTAAGGCCCACTTGGCACGTGCAATAGCTTACAAGGACGACGAGGAAAAGATGAATTCCGAGTTGACGAAATCTTTCAAGGCTTTCGAAACTGGCGTTGATATTGAGCGCTCAGTCGCGAGCAAGATGTCATCAGGAAATGACTGTCTTTCTCCCAATCTGTTTGAGGCATGTTGCTTGTTTTATATGGGTCAAGTCTGTCACAGGCGTTGTGAACATGACAAAACTAGGGAGAATTTGCAAAGCGCATTACGTATATTCCGGTCAGAGGGCAGGAAACGACTTGATCAGTTGAAACAAGCTAGCGACGAAGTGCAGCCCGAAGATACATATGCAAGTGGTAGGATAGTGAAAGAGTTAGAGGTAATCCATCTCTGGGCGGCTAAGGTGTTGCACCAACTTGGCGAAAGTCACAAAGAAATGGGCTCATATTCGGACTCCATTGAATGCTGCGTGGAATCGCTGAAGATTCGTCGTACGCAAAGTCCAGGCGTCAACAGACTTTCAAATGCTGCGACCTTAACCATTCTCGCCGGTTCCTATTTTGAAGCAGAGAACTATGATCGTTCCGTTGAATACTACGCGAGGTGTTTACGCATTTACCTCAACCGATACGGAAAAGAAAGCCCCGAGGTCGCTCAGATTTTAATTTTTATGGGCCGTTCCTTCTCTGCAAATGAATTGTACGTGAAGGCCTTCCAATGTTTCGACAAAGCGATGCGAATATACGACTATGGTGCTGATGAATTAGCGCTAAGCACGAGAGAAAAGAAGAGCTTGCTTCATCGAGAATTGGCGTCTATTGTCAAGCATGTGAATGGGGACATATTCGAGGCTCTAGAACACTATCGTTCGAGTGTAAGTTACCTCGAAGAGCACATCGAACGAAGAAGGGCCATGCAAAGGCACATGAAGGGCAAGCGTGAATTTGATCAACAATTGATGGCTCACTATCAGGAAATGCTCTCGATCTTGCGCGAGGTCCATGCTGGAGAAAGAGACCGAGATAAGCGCGCAGATTTCCAAGAGGAAATCTGCGACGTCTTGCATAGACTGGGAAACTTGTATGCATCGAGGGCCGAGTACGATGCCGCGCTTGAATGTTTCAACGAGGTCTTGGAATCGAAGCGTATGACGTCACAAGACCTCAGGGTTGCTGATCTTCTATTCAACATCGGAAATATATACCTCGAGTTGTGCTTACCCCAGTTGTCACTAGAGAGTCTGATGGAGAGCTATGACATAACAAAGAAGGCACTTGGGGAAGAGAGCACAGAGTTGCATTCAACATTTTTCTTGACGGGTGTGGCATTCATCAGACTCAACAACATCGACAGTGCCAGAGATTGGCTCACGCGAGCCCTTGATTCTCTTGCACCGAAGGACAGCGAAGGTTTGCCCGTTGATGAGGAAGGTAGGGGCAAGACCCTGTACTACTTAGGCGTTGTCTACGAGAGAATGGGTGACGCTGCAAAGGCTCTATTCACATATGACCAGGCGATACGCATTTTGATGACAGTGCAGAGCAATGGTGTTGAGCTTGCCAATGCCCTCGACAAAAAAGGAAACCTCTGCGTTTCTGATTTTGAGCCAGCCCTTGAGTGCTACAATCAAAGTCTCAATATTCGAGCTGAGCTCGGCGATGAAGTGATGGTCGCAAACACAAAAAATAATATCGGAGTAACTTTGTGTGCCATGAATGATTTGGAGCGTGCGATGCCCTTCATTTCCGAATCGCTACGAGTCAGAACTAAATGTCTCGGAAAAGATAGCGTGGAAACAGCCAACTCGCTGGTTGACGCTGGACAGATTTATCTCGGTCGTAAACAATACACCGTAGCAAGCAAGTTTTTCATTGAAGGCCTCCGTATACTCAAGAGTAGGCTCGAGAGCGATCATCCCGACATTGCTACCTGCATGTATAAGATCGGTGTTTCTAAGGAGGCACTGATGGACGAGAATGGTGCATTACAGTGCTACCGCCAGAGTATCGAGATATTTAAACGAGGAAATGTCCCAGAAAAAAATGTGAACATCGCCTATTCCCTTCACAGCGCTGCTTTGATCCACCACAGGTGAGTCAAATTGCTGCTGACGATGTTTGCCATCTGAATCTAATCAAATACGGCGCCGAACAGACGTGGAGACAATATGAAGGCACTTGAGATGATGGGAGAGGCACTTGAGATTAAGAATCGTATTTTGGCTTACGACCATCCCGATACTTCAGACTCTCATTACTGGCTTGCATATATACATCTTGAGTTGAATGATACGGATGGATCACTTTCTCATTTCAAAAATGCACTCAAGATTAGAGTGTCAACGGATGGGACTGAGAACCAAAATGTATCTGATACTCTCTACGGCTTGGCTCAGGTAGATGTGCTTTTCCTTGTATGATTTGCTCTCATCTCCCTAAACATAATCAATTGCCACCAGGTTCACTTCAAGCGTGACGAATTCAAGGAATCAATGGACTGTTTGGTGGAAAATCTTCGCGTTCTGATGAAGATTGAATCGACTGATGTCCATAAGGCTAGTTCAGAGTTGCTGCTTGGAAGCTGCTTTCAAGAATTAGGCGACTTTGAAACTGCAATAGATCATCTGACTGCTGCTCTTGACCTGTTAACGGCATCTTCCTGCGATGATAACTTGGATTCTGCACAGGCTCTGTTTCGTTTGGGAATATGTTATTGTGAGATCGACAACTACGATGCATCCATTGAGAAATTTGAAAAGTGCCTCGAGGTAAGGCGGGCTCATCTCGGCAAGCTCCATTTCGACTGCGCCAACACATACGAGAGCATTGGCATCGTGCAACAAAAAAGGGACAGACATGAAGAAGCTATCCACTCTTTTGAACGTGCTCTGGCAATTAAGAAGGCTTGTATGGAGGACTGTGATGAAGATTTCTGTGTGCTTCTTCATTTTGTTGGAAGTTCGAAGTATGCTCTTGGGAGGTACGCAGATGCGATTCACTATTTCAACGACTCGGTTGCGAGGAAGGCGCGTCATTACGGACGGCAAGACGAAGACTACGCCATGAGCGTCATTGACCAGGCTGCAGCCTACGCCAAGAGCGGAGACGAGTCAAGGTCTGTTGAGGTAAGTGGTTCCTATTGTTCTCTTGAGTTATGTTGACTTGACTGCATCTCTTACACTCTTACCCTCGTGTTCACTTCTCATCAGTGCTATCGACAAGCAATCGACTCTGGTGGACTGCCGAGTGACTCTTGGCAGCTTGGGATTGCCCACCAAGCCCTAGGCAGCTTCTATTTTGACAGTGGAATGAACGCATCATCTGCCGAGAGTTACAAAGAGGCTGTTTCCATATTTGAATGGGTCATAGAAGCCGCGTCAAGCCAAGACGTCAATTATGACAATCTTATACAGTGCTATATCAAACTCTTGAATCTTGACGAAGACGATGACGTTGGCCCGATCACAGAACACCGTGCAACACTTTGCTATAAAATCGCCAATAGCTTCGTCCAAGTCGGCAAACATGCTGATGCTATTGTGAACTACCGCGAAGCCATCATGATACAGACCCAACTTTATGGCACTGGCCATTTGAGTGTGGCAAACAGCCTGCACAATCTTGGAAACTGTTACAGAGACCTGAGCGAATTTGAGAAATCTGCCGAATGTCTCGCTAAGGCCCTATCTATAGCCACGTCCAATTTTGAAGAGGACAACGAGGAGATTGCTGATACTTGCCACTGTCTCGCCATAACGTTAATGACGACCTGTGAGTTCGATGAGGCTACCTCGCTTTTCGAAAGGGCTCTGGCTGTTCGGAAGAAACGTCTAGGGGCATTAGACCTTAGTATCGCGTCAACCCTCCATTACCTAGCAACTTTGCTTCGCACGATTGGTCAATACAGCAGCGCACTGAAAAATGCCAAAGAAGCCCTAAAGGTGAAAAGGATGACTATCGGCGACGACAGTCCGATCACGCTGGAGACACTTGAGGTCATTGCACTGATCCACAAGGATAACAGAGAATTTGAGGATGCCATAGAGGCCTTGAATGATTGTCTAGGTTTAAATCCACTACTGCATCTGGATATTGGAATTTTGATGAATATCCGCGGGGAACACGGCAAGGCTCGAACCCACTTGATGAAGGCCAAGGAATGCGTATCTCAGCGCTTAGACCTGTCGCAATCCAAGCCGCTCGACGAGATATCCGACTTAACATTAAGTCTCCAGGAGAAAAAGAGAGGCTTAGACGAGAAGGACCTCTTAGGATATGCCAAAGATTTGATGACTTTGTCATCCGTTTATCTCTACCTTGGACAGCACACAAGATCCCTTGAGTGCCTGCGTTTTTCAAACCCAATCATTCAAAGTAAATGCGGCAGCGACCACCTATCTATGGCGGAGAATCTGCACTTGACTGGTTTCATTCTCGAAAAGATGAGTGAGAGTGTTGACGAAGACTCATCGGGGAATCTGGACGAAGGGCTTGAGCTTTTAACTGAAGCTCTTCGTATCCGGAAGATCCATCTAGATGAGTCTCATCCTGACCTGGAGGAGACACTTTTGTGCGTCGGCAAAGTCCACCGCAAGGTCGGGAACATTCGAGATGCCCTTGTCTGTATGGCAGAGGCTGCGAAGGCACGAGACACTCGGCTGGGAAGGAAGCATGCTCATATTGACGACGCCAATGCTCTTCTTGAGCTGGGGCAACTCCAACAAGAGTCAGGCGACTTTCGACAGGCCTTAGACAGCTTCGAGGAGTGCCTCGAGATGAAGAGGTCGATTCAAGGCAGTGATCACCCAATGGTCGGCGAGCTCCTTTTCTACATTGGCAACCTACTTCGCGAAGTGGGAGATTTGGATCTGGCCCAGATAAAGTTTGAAGAGTCCCTTGCCATCGCCGAACGCGTCGATCCCGAGGGCATCGAGGCGGCCGACATCCTGTTCGGACTGGGCGTGCTTCATACCGAACAGAAAAAGTTCGATTTAGCCTTGGATGCCTACATGCAGAGCTTGCAGATCCACAAGCTAAGAGGTTCTACATTGCTCACGATTGCGGACCTTCTGAACAACATTGGTATTTCATATTACTATCAACAAGAGTTTGACCGTGCGCAAGTTTATCATGCTGAGGCCCTGGAGTCACTGAAGCAAGAGCTGGAAGGAGAGAATCCAGACCTGGCATACTGTTACCATTCTCTTGGGAATGTGCATATGAAGCTAAACGAATACAGCGAGGCCTTAACATGTTTTGAGAGTGCCGTTGCCATAGATCGGAATGCTTTATACTTGCAGAATTTGGGTATATGTCTAGTCAAGATGGAAAATAACGAGGACGGCTATGTCTGTCTCCAAGAAGCGCTTCGCATGAAAGAGCTTGATGTTGATATCGAGCATGACGACGACGTAGCAGAAATCAGCCGTCACCTAGGCATCATATGGGCACGCAAAAAGAAATATGACGACGCACTCATTTGCTTTGAGAAGGCTCTGAAGATTAAATTGCAAATAGAAAATGACTCTGAAAAGGAGCACCAGGAAACGGTGCTGTCCTGCCTTGATGGAGCGCTAGAGGCAGTTGCTGATGTCTATGGATCGCAGCACATAAAGTATGCACGCCTGCTGCACAAAAAGGGAAATGTTCACGGTGCCATGAGGGATCATTCACTTGCCATTGAAGCATACGTGGAAGCCCTGAGGATCTACAAGGAGGAGCATGGTAAGCAACGATACCAAGTGTTGAAGACTGGAATCGACCAAACTTAAATCATTGTTCTGGCAGGCGATGGGCATCTCTCTGTTGCCAACACCCTGTTCAACCTGGGCGTCAGTTTGAACGCCAAGAATTCTCCAGAAAAATCAATCCGATGTTTAATCAAATCGCTACGAATAACGAAGGCCAGGCTCGGTGACGAGCATTTGGATGTTGCGGACACATTTGAGCAGCTCGCCGAGTCATACAAGTTGCTATCAAAGCCGGATGAAGCAACAAACTACTATGAGCAGGCGCTGAAAGTGCGCAAGCAATCTAATGGCGTCGATTTAAAATGCGCCGGAATTATGCATGAGATGGGGCAAATTCAAAGCCAGGAGGGCTTGTGGGAGAACGCAGAGAGGGCATTCAGGTCAGTCCTAGTATCTAGCAGCATCCCTTCGTCTGCCATTCAAACAACTTAACCATCGCAACTTCAAGGGAATCCGTGCGCATAAGGACAATTCATCTGGGACAAGACGACAGTCTGGTAGCCGACTCAATGCACAGGCTGGGACTTGTGTACAAGCATTGCCGTGATTATCCTAAGGCTCTGAAATACCTTGAGGGTTCTCTGCGTATTTGCAAATCGAAGCTGGGCTCGAGTGACCCCCAAATCGCTGACATATTTCATTCCTTGGGTGAAGTCCACGCTGCACTTGAGAATGTAGAGAAGTCCATCTTCTGTTACGACAAATCAATAAAAATCAATACAGACATCCACGGGGGAAATCACGACAGGGTAGCCTTGGCCTTTGCTGGCAAGGGCAAGGCCTTGCAACTTGCCGGGCAACTTGAGCCGGCACTTGAGGCGCTCATGGGTTCGGCCGACATAATGAAGGTGAACAAGGACTTTGCAGGAAGGGAAGAGAGCGGGGACGTCCTAGCCCAGATGGGTTCAATATACTCTCAATTGGGTGATGCGCTTTCCGCTTCTTCGTCTTTCGCATCGGCACTTACAACTTACAAAGAGTTATTTGGGGCACGGCATGCTGTGGTTGCTGATGTTCTCCAATTGATGGCTGATCACTTCGTCAAGTACAAGGAGTTTGAGCGTGGGTATTCATGCGTCAAAGAAGCGCTGGCCCTGCGTGAGAACCTGCTTGGCGAAAAAGAAATTGCCTCGGCCGACTCTCATTACTGCATGGGAGAAATCCTGTTCGTGTGGTCTGAAAACTATGACGCTATGAACTCATTCGAGAAGTGCCGCGAAATATACAGGATGAAACTTGGCGACTCAGTCCTTCCCGTCGCGAATTCAGATCACTACCTTGGATGCATAAGCGGTGAGTCTTATAAATGCTGTCACTGTCTGGGCCAAATACTTTGATTGACCTTAGTTTGTCTAGAACGGAACGGAGACTACGACTCTGCCGCACAATACCTTCAGGATGCACTCGTGGGACGAAAACGGCACCTCCATGAACACGATTCTGACATCGCACTCACTCTGTCTAGGCTAGGGCACGTTTATTTCAAGAAAGCAGAGTACAATTTAGCCGCAACAACGTTCTCGGAGTGTCTCAAGATCCGAGAGATCAACCGCGGAACTGATGTGGATTCACAGATTGAAGTTGCTGACACCCTATTTGATCTCGGGCAATCTCTGCAGTGCACGCTTGACACCCAGCGTTCTATGCAGTTATTTTCTGATGCTCTCAAAGAATATAAGCGTCACCTAGAGACGCAAAGTGACATCAGGATAGCAAAGTGCCACTCCTGTTTGGGCGAGATCTACGAAAAAGAGAACCAGCTTCCTAGATCCGTCAAAGAGTTGCTCAAAGCAACCCATATATACGAATCTCAATTAGGAAGTGACCCTCCCGAGAAGACCATCAAGGCCTCCAAAGGCACCGATGATTATGCTGGCCTGGCAGAAACGTTATTCCGCCTCGCCACAGCGCAAGATAGACTGGGTGAGGAGGTGACGGCTCTAAAACTGTACCGCCGGTCGATGAAGCTGTATAAGACCCTGTTTGGACGAGACAGTTTGGACGTAGCTAAGATTCTCAACCGTTTAGCCAACATGAAAGGAAGAGGGGGCAGTGTCGACAAAGCGATGATTCTGTTCGATGAAAGTTTGCGCATTCGAATGCTGCATCTGGGTAGCAACAACGAGGAAGGTATGTGCGCATTTGGCATCCCAGTCTGTTGTCTAAACTCAACCTATTTGTCGCTCTTGTCAGTTGCGGAGACACTCTTTGGAAGTAAGTTCTAGGAGGGAGGTTATTGAAATTTTTTGCTGAATTCACACTAATTTAATCTGCTATTAGTGGGAATTGTCTTTGAGAAGCGAAGGGATTATGGGGCTGCCATGAAGGCCTATTCAGATTGTCTGCGAATTCGATCGTCCAAATTTGGCAGTGATAGTATGGAGGTCGCCCAAGGTAGGATTAGAGGAACTGACGGTTCATGTTGTGGACTTCAAGCTGACAAACCTTTGTTCTTAAGTGGTTGTCAATATTGGTGTTGTTAGGGGGAACAAAGGGGACTTTGAAGGTGCTCTCAAATCATGGAACAAAGCACTCTCTATTTACAGAAAAAATGGGTTAGAAAATGATGATACATTGGTCTCAACAGTACTGAGTCACATGCAACTAGCAAACGAACTTAAAAATAAAACAAGCCGTTGAAATGACTGAGGTCGAAGATATATCGAAGCCATTTGCTTCGGCTGGTAGTGTAACTTTTCTACCTAGATATTCTTTGTGATCTTCTGTGCTTTCGAATGGCCTGTACTGTCCCCCTGTCTTCTTCATCAGGTGATTAGGATTGCTTCGGCGTTTGATGTACAGACTCGATTAGGCTGGCTGAAAACCAATCGGGCACGAAGAAGAAGTTGTACTCACAAAAATATCCGCATGAAGTTTGGATCGAAGATCCTGCTACTTAGCGGCTCGTCGCCACTCTCAATGTGGTGGGCAAGGTAGACAAGCATGGCGATGGAGCCGGTTCTCTTCATTTCGCTAGAATGAAGACAAGTTTCCCGGATCGCGAGAATGAGGCATCTCCTGAATAGATCGGTGGCCGCGGAACCGCCCTTCTTGAAACGTTTTGCCAGGGACGCATTGAAGGACTTCCTCAAAACTCTATAGTTGCCGTCGTCAGCCATCGCTCTGGTAGCGGAAGGAAGATGTAAAGCTTAAGATGTAAAGGAAAGGAGATAGTTGAGCAATCAGATATTCCGGCGTGTTAGTCTGACGCTGTCAAACAGCGTCACCGGCCCCCGATGCAATTGTCTCCTCAAGACACCAAACAGCCGACTG
>JAAMXK010009989.1:0-13467 GCA_019693575.1 Thalassiosira oceanica | reverse complement strand
CGCATTCTCGACTTTACTTAGTATTCTTGTGCGGCGGCGTTTTTCCCTGCAGGAGTTTTCGAGTCGCGCGGCTGCGCGCACGGCCTTTATACTCTGTCCGTCCGTGCGTCGTGCGTCCCAAGCCGTAGCCAGCTCGATAAAGGCCGTGCGCGCAGCCGCGCGATTCGAAAACCCTTGCCGCGAAATGGCCGCCGCACAAAAATATTAACTAAAGTCGATAATGCGATTGGAATATCTCGGCCGGGACATGGACTTTGCTCACATTTCAAAGTCGCTACACTCTACAGGTATTCATACCATTTCCAGATCGGAGTCGCGGCGGTTTGGCCTCGATCGACCGCTGGGACCGTCCGCAATTTTACAGTGTCCCTCTAGCGCGGTGATCGACGAATTTGTCGACTAAGCAAATTTCAGTCGAACGGACTTCAGAATCGTGATCGGCACCTCAAATAACCCCCAGAACAACATTGTCCGGGTCTTCTACATCGATATTCCGACTCTGCGGCGTCAATCTTCCGTCAATCTCCCGGGCGCGTCGGACCCTCATGCTTTGGCTTTCGTTAGCTAGCGCTAGCTAGCGTACGATACCCGAGCGATTTGTACGGCAAAAACATACCGCGGCAAGGATTTTTGAGCGCGCACGGCCTTTATAGATTTGGTGCGCGGAGTTGAGCTTTTCAATCAACAACATGTCCGACCCGTCTGTCCCCAGTCTGTAGAAACAGGGCGCAAATTATCGCTGTCAACATCTTCTTCAGTGAAAATGAGCTCATTTTGTATCTGCCCTGTGTTCAAACCCAATAGCTACCCTTTTCCACAAATAGGGCGGAATTTGGAAATTTAGAGGGCTTACTTTTAATTCCTCTGAAACATGGCGCAAATCATCGAAGTCAAACACTTCTTCAGGCAGGCCATCAGGCAAAAGGCGCTATTTTGTATTTGCTCTGGGTTTAAACCCAATACCTACCCCTTCTCTCCAATAATAAGTAATAAGGCGCAATTTAGGGGGCAACTATATCTCCTTCTTTCTGAGCACTGAGTGCTAGCTGTGTGAGCTCATCATTAAGTCAGCCTCATGTGCGTTAAAACCAAACAACCACCAGGCAGGCGCCACACTGCAAGCCAGCGCCACCATCACGGTCATCAGTCCCGATAGACAAACACCGGCTAGTAGCGCTACACGATGCAATAAGCATAACAGCTGCTAGCTCCACGTCTTTTGGAGGCAGTGAATGCGGTACTACTAGCTTGGTGGCAATGGAAATGGTCGCTCTGTGGCAGTACATTGACATGTGTTCGCTCTATGGCATTGGCAACCGCCCCAAGTCCGCTGTTACCCAGCTGTCCCCGTATATTCTCTGCTTCCACTGACACCCACTGACACTGCGACACTACTGGTAGACTACTGCCGTATACCTAGGGGTCACTGAATATGTCCCCTACGGCCAATCACGCCCAAGCATCAAACAGATCCAATACAATTATATATCAAGAATCCATCATGTCAGGTCATTATCTATATATGCTTGACGTGTCCACTGATTTTCGTGTGATTTGGGGTCATTTGACGTGTCCAACCAATGCAATATCAGATTTTCACAGTGCGCACTAGCGCCAGGATAGGTATGTTGGGTATATAGACAACTTCCTAGACTTATCACCGTTGCATACTGCTATCAATTTGAGCTTCTATATGTATATGAAGATCGCCAACCTTCTCGTCCGGTTCTCACGTATGCATCATGGCCATCAACCACCGCGCATGTAGCGACAGAACAGGCGGTGCATGCTAGCAGGGGCATGGGGTTATAGAAACCGGTCCTATTGGCCAAAGGTTACAAAATAATGCCATGGAATTGGTAGTTTGAGTGTGTTCTGCCACTGTGCCAATCCTGGGTCAAACGGACATCTACAACAAAAGTTATGACATTTATGGTGAAATCAGAGAATAAAGTAGAGCAGATTTAGATTGTGTTCGTTAGGTCACCATGTCTGAAAATGGACATGAGCAGGGTCCAGATATCTAACGGGAGGTGGTGGTCTTCCATGCTAATAGTATATAGGGATGGATGAAAGGTCTGGGGATGATCTAGGGTCGATATTTGTCCGCTATATGGACCGTGGGTGTCGGGGTCCAGGATTTGGTCTCTGCTGCCCCCCCCGATTTGAGGAGCTAACGGTGACCTCATGACATCTTCTGCTTGTTTTCACCAGATATCCAGCTTAGGGGAGTTGATTCATAGTATTTGGAGAGCCTGTGCACCCTTCTGAATCATTATGGGCGGCTTCCCTTGTCTGACGTGGTGTTTTCCTCCTAGCTATGGAGGAGGCGTGTCCAACATAGGGCTCAGGATCCGAAAACATAGCAGGGTGTCCACAAAAGCATCCCAAATGGTAAAATATTGGCGTCTCATTGTCATATCTATCATATATGAGCTTGGAACACACCCCATGTCCCCACAATATGCAAACCATCAAGTTTAATAATGATATATCGTGCCATTTCCTGCAATTTTGGGGGGTGTTGATTGGCTTTGCAGCTACGCATGTCACTAGATGCCACCAAGCCGTCCTGTATTTTGAACTCACTAAATAGCTAGGTAGTTAGGTAGCGTAGTACCAACTCGTATCGATTGTCCCACCCGACACTGCCACCAAGCCACAACCTCCACTGCCACCAAGTGACGGTACATGCACAACTGCCACTCGAGATGAGACTGCATGCTGCCTCTTAGTGCTGCCTCACTCTCGGATAAGGGAGTCAATAAGCTGCTGCGTCCTACTAATAGCTATTACTAATAGGAGGGTGCCCCCCCCAGTAAGTCGCAAGAAAATAAAAAATGACCCGGCCTTCTTCCCCTACAGATATCTAAAAGAGATGAATCCAACCTTGCCCATCATGATCGTGCGGCAAGCACTACCCCTGCCAGTGAGGACACGAGTGAGGCTAGGACACTGGGACCAAGAAGGGGGAGCTGGCTGGCATGGGCAGAGAGGTGTGCGGCGCGTGATTGTGAGAGCAAGCGCCCCCCCCAACCACCCCACAACCACCCCACAACCACTCAGCAAGAGAAACGCAAGATTGAGGCAACTTGGGAAGGGGATCTGCTGCCTGTGCAACATTCAACTAAGAGCTTGTTGTTGAGGCCTCTGAGGCAGGCGTCGTCACCCCAGACCCCAGACGACGATGCACTGATTTATGTCGCAGGGTCTTTTTTCTCTCACCGCGCTACTACGTAAGTAAAATGATCACTTCACGGCCAAAAAATGCTGATCTTTACATTTAAAGAATTTCAAAGATCTGTCCACGACCAAGCTGGGCGATGACTAATCATCAGGTTTCACAGATTATTTAGAGATTGTGGGGGACCCATGACGTTCAGAGCATCTCTGGCTCTGGGCTGTTGCACCGTTGAGAAAGGTGCAAAGATTGGTTTGTGGGTCGGATGGATGCGGGTGTGCTGGTTGAGCTTATGCAAGGCCAGATAGGTGGTCAATCTTTGTATGGGGGTCGGAAATGAGAGAGGAGCCTAGCTAGTAGGAGGAGCTCAACCCCCTTTCGGCATTGCCTACCGATTGCCTCGGCCCCACTGTCACAGACCCGATTATTCCTTGGGGTTATGCCGATGATGCCATTTCACAGCCAAAAACGTTTTTGAGAGGTCAATCCTCGAATCCTCGCCGGTGCTCCTCTCGAGCGGAAGGGAAGAATAGGGATAAACTCGAGATTATGCGGTTCAAAAGTGCGAACCTGAATCAGCCTTGTCCGCGCGCGACCAAGATCTCGTAAACCCGAGGCTTTGAACTCCATTTCATCTCCACGTGAAAAGTATGCTTAGAAACTTGTCTTTCCGTCAAGTCGTGAAAGGGCGAGATGGGTTCGCAAAGGATCGCAGAGCGCGGCAGCAGGCAGGCCCGGCCGAGCAAGCTGGCCGAAGAAGGTCAAATGCAAAAGTGCACACGTCGACGGCCGCGCGACAGCCGAAAAGATGAAACGTGTGAGCCAAGAGCCAAAGACGACACGACGTGCCAACAAAGAGCAAGAACTTTATCAGACGACATCAACAGCCCAAATTTGTACAACAAGAGCACAAATTTGGCAAGAGCAACCTCCGACGGGGGGAGGACGGAGAGCGTAGAGGAGGACGTCGAGGTGAGTCGGAGGCGACCATGGCCGGTTCGCCCGTCGAGAGATAGGTGGTGGGGGTGGATCGATCGTCGGAGGAAGGGCGGTGTCACACGGGCGGGCTACGGGGCCGCTGCGATCGAATCACGGCTGGCCCCCGCACGGGCTCGCACAGGTAGCGAGGAAGCGTCCAAGTGATTTTGATGGGGGCGGACCGGCGGACCGGAACTTTGCCCGGAGGACTCGGGAGCTCTCGACTCTTCGCTGTTGAGACCTCGGCGGTCTCGGGGGTCCGGTCTCCGGCTTCGACGGAGTGACCGAGGTGTGACACCCGCCGATTTCAAATTTGGGAACCCTGTCGCGTTCGACCAACCGCCAGAGTCGATTTCGAAATCGACGGAAACGAAAGGAAGGCGAAGAAAAACGGCCCCACGTGCCCGAACCCCGGCCGGACCGTGCTCTCACCGTTGGTTTCGTGTCCCCCTCTTTCAAATTAGAAGTGACGATCTCGATTTTGAACCCCTTCAAGGAACAGAAGGCCGAATCGCGCATCCGGCCATGACGGTACGAATAGAAGAGGAGGCGGTCCACTCGACTAGGACCCCGCCCGCGAGAGCGTCGACGCCACCCATCCTCACAAAACCGACGGACGACATCATCGATAGACGACGGGAGGAGGACGGGGAGACGACGGAGAAGGATCCGACGGACACGACCGCGGAACAGGAACAGGAACAGCCGAGTCGTGCGCCGAGGGACACCCTCGTCATTCCCCCGGCCGACGGCGCCTTCACGAGCCCCCCGCGGCACGGCACGGTCTCCACGCCGTCGACGCCGGTGCCGGACCTGCAGCTGCTGAACGGCCAGCCCGTCCCGAGGATACAGGTGAGTCCCAACACTCCTTCCCGTCTTCTGGCTCTCGGCCGTGTCCTATTCGACCCATTTAAAACCTCACCTCCCCCCTATTCTCTCCCTCGTCCGAAAAACAGAGCACCTCCACGCCGGCCCGGTCCAACGTGTCCTCCGCCATGTCCGACCACGCCACGCCCGTCACGAGCAACGCCTTCGTCGATGACGGCCTCGTCCTCCCCCCGGGGGGACGGCGGGGCGGCTCCTCCTCGGGTAGGGGACCCCCCGGTCCGCGTCCGGGACCAGCCCTCCCGTCGGGGGGGAGGAGCATGCTGTCCCGCCGACCCCGTGAGGCGGGGAACAGTCCGATCGAGGATGTGCTGGGCAGCCCCCGCGGGGGGCTCACGGGCCTGGACATCCTGAGCTCGCCCCGGGGCGGGAGTCCCGCCCTCGCCTCGCCGGCGGGACTGCCCGGTCCGAGCCCTAGGAGGGACAGCTCCGGGAGCGGCGAGCTTCTCCTCGGGGAGATGCTGGGACTGCCGAACGTGGACCTGAGGTGAGCTCCGAAAAGATTGGAGGGAGGGGAGGGTGCTTGCCTCTTAAAAACTAGGCTTGGGAGTGACATCACCTCAGACTCACTAGACTTGGGGCAACTTGAGTATGTTTTTCGCCTCAAAATCTCACCCGCCCCATGCCCTCAAATTCACTTTCAATAGCGACAGCGAGGACGAGGACTGCAACTACGGCGGCGTTCCCGACATCTTCAAGGCCAAAAGCACGCTGGCCCCCATCGAGCTACGTCCAGACCGGACCTTCCTCTCCTTCCAGGGGCGGAAAGGCTATGAAGACGCCGCGGCCCCCCGTGACGACGGCGACGGCCCGCCGCCCGCCGACGGGGATCCCCAGGCCGGGGGACAGCGGTTCGAGTCGCCGTCCCAGCCCCGGGCCTACGAGCCGGACCTGCGGAACCGCCACGGCGCGGCCAGCCTGGCCTGCCCCCGCGACCTCAGCGCCATCTTCAAGGGGGCAGGTCCCCGGACGCCGGCCACGGCCGACGAGAGCTCGGGGGACGAGGACACACCCGCGTCCAACGCCGCCGTGGGCCTAGAGGGGGACTACCCAATCGACGGGCGCATCCCGTCCATACGACTTGCGAACCGGGTCCACCAGAGCGCGGCACACAGCAACGGGGGGTTTCCAAGGCACGACAGCTACGCGTCCTTCACCGACGGGTCCTACACGACCCTCGACGACGACGAGTCATACTACAGCTTCCTCGACGACGACCCACTCAACTGCAGCCTCCGCAGTGCCAGCAGCAGCTCGGGAGACCTCAGTAACATCAGGAGGAGGGAGAGCCTGGGCGACCTCCTGAAGAGGGCGAACAGCGCCGGGGCCGCGGCCCGGGTCGAGGACATCGTCGCCGTGCCCCCGAGCTCGACGCTCGAGGTCGGGGGGGCGATCATCAGTCCCGCGATGCGCGACCTGTCCGTCAGCAGGCAAAGCAGCGGGTCCAAGGAGAGCTTCCCGAGCCTCGGGAGGCGGTCCCGGACGTTCGACCCCGTGGTCGACGGGGGTTCGAACGGGTTCGAGATCAGCGGCGGCCCCCTGGGGACGGCCGGCGCCGTCCCCCCCGCCCCGCCGGTCCCCGGACCGATCGCGCAGGTCCGCGCCCCGTCGTCGTCCGACGACGGCGAGCTCGGGGCGTCGTACTCGAGGCGCCGGCAGAGGAGGTCGAGGAGGAGAAGGAAGGACGAGGCCCGGGCCGTCGAGTGGCTCGACGGCCTCAGGGGCGTGGCTGGTGCTGGGGCCGGAGGGGGCATCGCCGAGGCGGCCTCGAGCCGGTTCATGACGGGCCAGCCGGCCGGAGCGATGGCGGCGGCCGCGGGCGGCGAGGGTGTCCCGGCCGCCGCTGCGGGGGTGCCGCTCGACCGGGCGCTGGGTCTGCCGCACGCGCTGTGCCGGTCGAGCACCATCGAGGCCGGTACGCTGGTGGGACGGCTGGGCGCCGCGTCTTAGGGTGTGCGGGCTTGGCGGGCGTCTCTTCGTCCTCTTGTGTGGATTCTTAAATGTTGCGTTTGTGTGTTGATTTTCCGTACTGAGTATGCAAATATGTTTATTAATGAAGATTTTTAATATTATGATTTTACTCGGCTTATGGCCGGGATTATGTATGACTTTACTTGCATGGACTAGCTCGGTCCGAGTATTCTCTACTAGTTTTCCGCAGAGAATCTATTCCATGTTGAGCTCGTAAAGGCGAGGGCAACCCATGTCACAGCCAGGTATGGCACCTATTTTTCGCTCGGAACAATTATTCTTGGACTGAGGGAAGAGCACTCGCTTGAGTGAGATCACCCCTAAAGCCCCCGACAAAGACAAATGGCGAGTGGTTGCAAATGTTGGCGGATATCGTGGACAGGGCTGGGGGGGGCAGCCTCTTGGGGCGTGAAACGCTGTCTACTGCTCAAAATTAAATTTAAAATAATAAAAAAACTGATTGGAGTCTTCGATTTAATATTTGTCCACACAATGATAATCTGACGGTGTGGGCCTCATTATCAGCGATGGCATTGTCAATTTTGCCAATTGGGTCACGGAAATATTATTCACCAGCAAACGCAAGGTTTCCCCCAGAGATTCATTCCTCAGCCGGACCCACTCATAGATAGATAATAATACCTCTATGGGCCCACTCCTGATCAATGAAACCAGGAAGTGTGACAGGCTGAACAAGAGCCTTCCTTCGTCAGAGCCAATCCCCGTCTGGTGCCCTTGTGAGGAATACACATCAGATACTGGTGCATACATTGAGGACCCCAAAAAAGTGTGTGTGTCCAGGTCTCCAAGTCTGGTGACACACAAGAAGCATTCATAAACAGCACATTATAATAAAATCAATACACACTCACTTTCACTAGCTAAAGAGCAGAAACCCAGTTGGGTTCTTAGATACAATTAAGTGATAGCTTGTCTAACTAATATGAATCAAGGTGCTGGTGACAAGATTCCCAGAATCTGATGATATCATAACAATGGGCATCAACCTAGGTTGGGCAGTGCGATTAACACTAATTAATTGCTGGGCTTGCGCTTCTTCCCCTCCGCCATGCCCAACAACCTGGCAGTGACTTTCATGGGCATCGCTCGTACAAACTCGAAAATTGAAGATAGCTTGAGGTCGGGGCGAGACTTGGCAAAGCGATCGAGCCATGCGACCACACGAGGAAGTAGATCCAGCTCACTGCCGAAAAGAGGACTCATGTCGAGATGACGGTGGGCAAGCAGTATCTTGTTCGCCGCAACTCGGCTCTTGTCTTGTAAACGATTTTGATCAAGCATCATTTCGATATCCTGGGACACAAACCCACGGAGTCCCAGACTTTGAAGAGTATGATTCGAGTTGTACGTGGCAATGATGCTTGATGAATCGCACAAGATGGACGAAAATGCATTCCATCCTTCCTTTGTGATGTTATTGTTTGCCAATGAATTGTTTGCCAATGACATGCGAGTCAGTCTTCGATTGTTCCGCAGGCCATCGGCAAGGGTTGCCGCTTCCTCGTCTCCAATATTGCATTGAGTGAGAGTCAACGATTCAAGACGACATTCAGGATTGGCCAACGACGCAGCAATAAGTCCTGGGCCATCAAGACATAATGTATTGCCCGACAAAAAAAGATTCTTGAATCTCAATAATGGAACCTGTCGAGCGAGAGTGACGTCATTCCCTTCCACATGCAATTTATCGACGCTCTTGGGAAGCCCTTGAATGAGCACATCCAAACCATTGTCACTTATTATGTTGCGACTCAGACTCAGTCTCTGTAGATGTGTGCACTTTGATAGGCCATGCACAAGATCTCTAGCACAGACATCGTCGATTAAATTTCCACAGAGGCCCAAATCAAGTAAGGCAGACATTCGAGGAAAGACTGTTCTCAACACAGCAAAGCTGTTGGTACTCAAATTCAATCCATTCAAGGTCAGCTTTTGCATACCCGTGCAAGCAGAGAGCGTCAGGATGCACTCAGCCATGATGGCGTCATTCAGCTCAGCATTGTCCCTGTTGTCTTGGTAGTCGATCCATAGTTGCTCTAGACTGTTCAGATCGTGCAGAGTATTGAACAGAAAGATTGCCCCCGGAATTCCCAGGTAGCACCTTCTCACAACCAAGTGAGTGATGTTGTTGCTTTTCATGGCACTGACCAGCTTGTAAATAATTTCGTCCAGATCGGTGTTATAGAAACTCATCTGCTGAATATGATTGCACTTGCCAAGATCGTCTAGGAATCTGTTGACGGAATGTTCGCTGCAGCTGTCGACGATGTCGCCTCCATCAATAACGAAACTTTCGAGGCGTTTGCTCTTCTTCATAAAATGGCCCAACCAGCCGAGCTCCAGCGACTCATCGCTGCAATACTTAAGTTCGTACTCTCCGACGTCCGTAGCTAGACCTGGAGCACTTAGCCACAGTGTAGATAGTTCGTCTTTCTTTAGCGATCGCAGGATGTCCTGATTAGTACCATCCTCGGTGATTTCCTTGATGCTCGTCGTTGCAAGAGTATCGTAATCTACTGGTTGAGACGACGACGACATGATTATGATGAATGCAGTTTTTTTGGTTTGCTGCGGCGGGGGTAGCGAACGCTGCTGCTGTTGGCGGCGCAATGGACTACGCCCCCTCCCGTCTTCTTTGGCTTTCTCGCACTGCCGTCACTGCCGTGGGTACTGGCGAGGCATGGGACGGGCTCCTCACGCCTGCCGCATGTATTGGCGAGGTATGGGACGGGGCGGGGCCACGGGGCCGGGCTCTTCTTCTAGTAACTTCACCAGCCCTGTTGGAAGTTGGAAGTGGTTGGATTGGAAGACTGGACGGCCAGTAACTCTGTGTGAGACTGTCGTATTCTTCGCGGGAAAACTATCGGCAGAAGAGGTATCCTCTACAAACCCCCGCAGGCCCGCGCCGCGCAGCCATGCAGCAGCGCCACAGCCACTGAGCAAAGGAGTCAAAGTAAGGAGCGGAGTCAAAGTCAAAGGAGGCAAAGGAGGTCAGTCACCCCGACTTGACCACTTCCAATTCCAAATTCGCCTGCTCCGGAAGGCCGCCAGTAGTCTGACTCGCCTGCCCGACCGAAGACCGAGAGGGCCCGCCCGCCTAGTCCTGCGGCCGGCAATGTGCGCGTCAAAGACGGCGGAGGCGACATCGTTTCGGCGCCGAGGGACACCCTTATTCCCCCGAACACGAGCCCCCCTCGGATAGCCAGCTGCTGAACGGCCAGCCAGTCCGTCCGGGAGGAGAAGCATGCTGTCCCGCCGACCCCATGAGGCGGGGAACACTCCGGCCTCGACGTGCTGGGCACTCCGACGCGGCATTGGCCTCCAGGTATGATGCCCATACGTCCTCGGACCTGCACTGGCGTGCTTCTGGACCATCGGCCGTTTTACGATGATCCTCCGCCAAGCATCGGATCCGGGGATTTCCTCGCCAGTCCTTTCGCGACCACAGGCTACGCTTCACCAGCGGGTCCACTCAAGACCAACGTCGTCCGACCTCCGCTGAGACCGAGGGGGCAGAGAGGCTCGGCCCACATCCAGTCCGGACCACACACGTTACGGTCAGCCACAGCCGCCACGTCATCGCGCTCTTCTACGGATACTATGGAGAACTGCAGAGTTGGACACCTTCGCGCCCGCGTCTACAGAGGAGAGACGCGGCTGTCTGTCACTCACGGGCCTGGACATCCCGGGTCGGAGGGGCTACGAAGACACCGCAGGAGGGGCTACGAAGACGCCGTGGCCCCCCGTGACGACGGCCCGCCGCCCGCCGAGGATCATCTCCCCCCCGGCGGACGGTTCGAGTCGCCGCCCCGGCCCCGCGGCTACGAGCCCGACCTCCGTAACCGCCACGGCGCGGCCAGCCTGGCCAGCCCCCGCGACCTCAGCGCCATCTTCAAGGGGGCCGGTCCCCGCACCCCGGCGATTCCCGCCACGGCCGCTACGGTCGACGAGAGCTCGGGGGACGAGGACGGCTCGCCCGCGGCCGACACCGCCAAGGGCCTAGAAGGAGACTACCCGATCGACGGGCGCATCCCGTCCATACGCCTTGCGGACCGGGTCCACCAGAGCGCCGCAGGCAGGAACGGGGGGTTTCCAAGGCACCAAGCTACGCGTCCTTCACCGACGGCTCCTACACGACCCTCGACGACGACGAGAGTTATTACAGCTTCCTCGACGACGACCCACTCAACTGCAGCCTCCGCAGTGCCAGCAGCAGCTCGGGAGACCTCAGTAACATCAAGAGGAGGGAGAGCCTGGGCGACCTCCTGAGGAGGGCGAACAGCGCCGGCGTTGCCGCCAAGGTCGAGGACATCGTCGCCGTGCCCCCGAGCTCGACGCTCGAAGGGGGCAATGAGTCCCGCGATGCGCGACCTGTCCGTCAGCAGGCAAAGCAGCGGTTCGAAGGAGAGCTTCCCGAGCCTCGGGAGGCGATCCCGGACGTTCGACCCCGTGGTCGACGGGGGTTCGAACGGGGTCGAGATCAGCGGCGGCCCACTGGGGACGGCCGTCGCCGTCAGCGCCGTATCCACCGCTCCGCCCCTCCCGGGCCCGATCGCGCAGGTCCGCGCCCCGTCGTCGTCGGACGACGGCGAGCTCGGGGCGTCGTACTCGAGGCGCCGGCAGAGGAGGTCGAGGAGGAGAAGGAGGGACGAGGCCCGGGCGGTCGAGTGGCTCGACGGCCTCAGGGGCGTGGCGGGAGCGGGTGCCGGGGGGGGCATCGCCGAGGCTGCCTCGAGCCGGTTCATGACGGGCCAGCCGTCCGGCGCTACGGGGAACGCGACGGCGGCGGCCTCAAGCGGCGGGGGGATCCCGGCCGCCGGCGCCGGAGTGCCGCTCGACCGGGCGCTGGGTCTGCCCCACGCGCTGTGCCGGTCGAGCACCATCGAGGCCGGAACGCTGGTGGGACGGCTGGGCGCCGCGTCTTAGAGCATGCGGTCTTTGTGGGCGTCTCGCGTCTCTTTGTCCCTCGCCCTTTTGTGGATTCCTTAAATGCTGTGTGTGTGTGTGTGTGTGGATTCTCGTACTTTCACGGAAGCTCTGGAGTAAGCGAATAAGTTTACCTATTAATTAAGAATTTTCAATGCTGGTGTACGGCCGGGATTATTTATGTAAGTCCCCCTCTCGGCATTGTCAGCTGGTGGTGTTATCCAGGGCCTCGTATACTAGACCGCATAGTCTGTCTCCTCTTGAGATTCATTCCCAGCCGGGCCCACTCCTGCTCAATGTAACTAGGAAGTGCGGCAAGGTTCCTCTATCAGGGCCAATCCCTGTCTAGTGCCCCTGTGGAATACACATCAGACAGATCCTGGTGCATACTTTGCGGATCATCTTAACGGTACATAAATGCAAACGTAGGGGAGTGATAATCAAGAAAGTATGTCCCCAGGTCTCTCCAAGTCTGGTGACATATTGATAGCTTGATCTTGCACAGCAATAACAAGTGAAGTAAGTGACGCTGGATTTCATCCCATGGCTTATTCTGTGGATGGTCTGGCTGGGAAGGAGGCGAGGACTGTTGAGAAGCAGCAGCTCGCGTCCCTCCTTGCTAGCAAATGGGAATTGTCCCTACAGTGAGATTGCGTGCTTCGCAAGACTCGGATGTCCCTATCGATCGTGCAATCGATCTCCATGCTTCTACGTGGCAGTCCGTCCTCAGCATGGAAGCGCAGGACCCCCAACGACGGTGTCGCAGCCCGTGCCTCTGTCACCTCTCAAAGGTGGTAGGTGGTGCCTTTGTCTCCTCTCAAAGGTGGTAGGTGGCACGCCTGCCTCTCGATCTCGGCATCGTCTAACTCTGGAACCAAAGATCACCCAGTGTCTAGAGAGGGCCATCAAGCCTATGACGGCGTAGGAGTTTGATCGTCATCTCTCTTTTTCGCTTCACGTCGCGTCCAAGCATGACCAGACGGATTTAGATCCCATTTGTGTCTCAAACAACGGACGGGTCTACTCAAGTTTTAGCCATAGCTTAACTTATATAGGATCCATTACATAGTGAAGTAAGTTAAAAACCCGAATTGGGTATTAAAGAAATTCCCGGGGATAAATTCTGTAGGGTTAGGAACTGCTCAAAGCAGCTAACTAAACTCATATGAAATAATAAAAGAAGTCACTGAAAAATTTCTAAAGAGTGATATCATAACAATGGGCATCCACACCTACATAGGTCGGGCAGTAGACCGATCACTAACTAATTGCTGAGCTTGCGCTTCTATCCCTCCGCCGTGCCCATCAACCTGTCAGTGACTTTCATGGGCATCGCTCGTACAAACTCGAAAATTGAAGATAGTTTGAGGTCGGGGCGAGACTCGGCAAAGCGATCAAGCCATGCGACCACACGAGGAAGTAGATCCAGCTCACTGCCGAAAAGAGGACTCATGCGTGCTGAGCATCACCGCGCAAACACGTGTGATCCAAGACCAGAAATTGTC
>JAAMXK010009959.1:0-13197 GCA_019693575.1 Thalassiosira oceanica | reverse complement strand
TGACCCTGCTTGTTGGTGTTCTCTTCTCCTCCGCGCTATTTTCTCCCTCAGGTGCCGATGACAGGGCAGGGCGCTCCCCCACCTCAGCGCATTGACAAAGCAGGCTTTTGGGAGGCTTGTGAGTGTGCCCTCCTCACCGAGGGGAGGCGCTGACTCATTGCCATATGCTGGCCTCTATCAAGCTAGAGCTGTATTGCAGCACTGAGAGAATTGTAGAGCTCTGCTCATCTGGAGGTCCCCTGCGACTTCCTGGTAGAACGAGAATTGGATGGATTCAATTCTCGTATTTGCGGCGGTCCAGACCGCAAGTATGATCCATGCAACAAGTACTTACAAGTGAAGCGTGTTCCGCCGCCGCAGTCTGAGCAGTCTACCACCGATGTGTGCTAATTACAGCGACCCCCGTTTTCTACATCTCAGGCCTTGACTTGCCAGATCGCCCCGTATGAGTGACAACGATCTTTTTTCCTCTGTGTGACCAGAGTGACCAGCGCTGTTAGATAGGACAAGATTGTAGTAAGAGAGGTCTTAACACTCAGTCACTCAGTCATAAGCACTTATGGCGGATGGCAAAACCTCCGCTAAAGGATGAGTGATAATTCTCTTTTATCCTAGAAAAACTCAATCCAGAGGCCCTGGGTTCAAATCCATGGGTTGGTGATTTATTTATTTGAGAGGATTGAGGTACAGAGACAATGAGTGTTAATGTATTAGTGTCAGACAGAGCATAGCATAGCAGAGTAGAGCAGAGCAGAGCAGAGAAGAGGAACGGCAAGCGGATGATGAGCTGGTCCAACAAGGGGTACATACATCTCTTTCTTTTCACAGGTCGTGCAAGGGTCAGGTTGGGTGGTGGCCAGTTGGGGTGGTGGTCAGTCTGGGTCGTGGTAGACGTGGCCGTCAGCTCTTGGGCATCCCTTGTCTTAACCAAAAGTGGTTTGGCGCTGTGCTCTCTTGCTCTAGAACTCTGGAAAGGATATTTGGCGGAGCAAAGTATCTAGTCAAATGCAGAACTAACTTCTTTTCTTTAGCTATGGTGGCGTCCATGCGAAGCCTGAAGTCAACGCTTGCTTAGACTTAAACCGCCAAGTCAAGCCTGTCATCCACTCTGAGTTTAGCGGTAAACGTAGAATTGGCAATATAGGTGACGTAAATCAAGCAGCCGGAGGCTCAGACTTGGCTCGTAACCTTTCGGGTGGAACACAATGAAGAAAGAAGTGAGGAGTAATATCATGGGGAACCAGGCAGGCACCTCCTGGTTGTATCTTTACTTCTTGCGGATTATTAGGTATCTATTTACTAATTTATTTAATTATTCTCGACTGGTGCATCTTCCCTCCTAATTGAAAGATGATCTCCAGGAATCATATGATAACGGGATGTTGTACTTACAACTGCTGCCCAGCAAAAGACCCCTTGAAGTCATGAAACAATCTGCCCACGCATTTGTCCGGATTGATACAGCAGAAGCTCACCCCGGTCGAGATCCAGCAGAAGAGACAACGATCCATTTTTATATCCATAATGACCACCACTGATGCTGCACGATTCGATTTTTGATACTTCATTGTTTGCCAGCCAGTCTGTCGACGTCATTCCAACGATAGGTTCGCGGACAATGCCAATTTATTTCAAGATCGTTATCCGCGGTGTTCCACTCATAAGTGACAAAATGCCTCCCCGTATGCAAGCACCGTCCTTTTCATGGTGACCGTTTTGAATAGCCACAATGCTCCTATCGCGAACGTCAGGGTAATTTAAGTCCCCCCCCCAAGAATCTGGTCGAATCTGAGCGGCGAGCGTAGACGCTGCAGCTCTCTCAACAGGGATAGAGGGCGGGACTCGTCGCGCGAAATTTGGCCCCTCTCGTCCTCGGTGGCCCCCTGAAAGCTCTTCCGCGCCGCATCCTCGTGCACCGTTCTAAACCGCCTACAGACCAGGGCAAAAGAGCCACCCAGATCCTGCACGTTGAGGTACGAGGCACAATTTACGATGACGTCTTTGGGGAGGCTGGTCATGTCGCCTTAACGTTGACGTTCTCCTTAACGTCGCTGGTGGTGACGTCGCTGGTGGTGATGTCACGGCCGCCGGAATGTCCTCCTTCGAGGTTCAACTTGTGGTGCAGTCAAAAAACGATGAGCGCACACTAATAATCGAGAACTTTTTCGGCGGAGTCAAGAGGGACGCAACCTTCCGCTCCTGGCCTTGAGCAGATCCTCGAGCCCAACCAGGTGCTGGATAGCGTTTCGACAGAGCGCTGCCGTCCTCGGGATCGCCTCCCCCTTGACGAAGAGGCCCGGCCGAGACCTACCAGGCCGACGAGTGTCCGAGTCGATGTCAAAATTTTGAAATTTTCAATGCAGTCGAACGGACGCGGACGCGACGGCGAGAGTCGAGTTATTTAGAGGTCAACTATTACGTATGCCAGACCTAAATACAGCCACGTCAGCTTTTCGCGGGAAAATGCCTGGGCGTGCAAGTGAGTGCCCGTGCCTCGGCCTGCCCGCGCCGCCGCCCGCTCCTGCTCGGTTCTGGCCGTTCTCTGGCTCGCTGGGCTGGACTCGACTCTGGTGAAGATCGTGTCATCAACCCAGCAACCCAGCTTCCACCTCCACCCTACCTGCCACTGTCGCCGTCTCTCTCACCACAACGTCTTCAAACACTAGGGCAGCATTAGTGTGAGTGCCGACGGCGTTCACGGAGAGAAGTCGAAATGAGGAGGGCGAATACGTCAGCGGCGTCAGCGTTCGCTTGGCCCGCGGCCGGGAGATTCGCGAGACTCCCCCTTCTTCTTTCGCCGGTCGTGCGACAGAGAGAAGGCGGGGGATCTCGTCGGCCGAGCGGACGGCGGCGTCTCTTGTCTCCGACGATGGCCAGGCCAAACAGCTCGAAGCTCCACTGGAGTCGGGGACGTCGAGGGTCAACAACAACGTTGGTTGCACCTTCTCTTGAAGAAGTTGCAGGTCATCGGAGAAGCCCCCGGCGTTCGAGTTCCGTGTCCGTGCGTGCTTCAGATTCAGCGCTAATCTCGTGTTGGGAGAAAAAGGCGACGACGTGCGGGACTTCTCAGGGCGACCGGCCGTTCATGTCATTGTATGATCTCATCCTTCTCTACCCTCCTCTCGAATCTTCCAACTCTAAGAATCGGTTCAAACAGTTTTCGGTACACAAAACACGCGACAATACACAAACGATATAGAACGGTCAAACAAAATGGCACTCAGACTAGCATCCAGCACGCTCCTGCGTCAAACGGCGTCCCGGACGGCCACCCGACAATCCGCGATCCGGTCCATGTCGACCCTCGACCGGACCAAGTCCACGGACGACTACAACCGCGTCCTCCAGACCTTCGCCGAAATAAGAGCGTGCGCAGTCCTCCGGACGCCCACGTCCGAGGCCTGTCCCAAGGCGATGCAGGCGTCGATCGACGGCGGATTTAAGATTGTCGAATTCACGCTGACCACGCCGGACTGCCTTCAGCACCTGTCCGACTTCCGCGCGAAGTACGACGGAGACGTCATGGTCGGGTGCGGGACGATCATGAACACGACCGACGCCGAGAACGCCGTGGACGCCGGCGCCGAGTTCATCATCACGCCCGTCATGCTCCCCGACGTCATCGAGTGGTGCGCCGCGAGGAACGTCGTGGTGGTGCCCGGCTGCCAGACGCCCACGGAGATGGTCACGGCGTACCGCGCGGGGGCGCCGCTCCAGAAGCTCTTCCCCGGAGTCGCGGGCGGGGCCGGGTGGGTCAAGGCCGTTTCGTCGGCGCTTCCCATGCTCAACATCAACCCCACGAGCGGCGTGACCCTCGACAACGCGGGGGAGTATCTGAACAACGGCGCCGCGAGCGTGGGACTGGTGGCCCCGCTGTTCGATCCGGTGGCCATTGCCAATGAGGACTGGGACCAGATCGCGCAGAATGCCGCGAAGGTCATGGCCAACGTCCGTGAGGCGGGGCCTTGGACGAGGCGATAGATTGGTGGGAACTGACACTGACCGTCTATCTCCCTTGGAGGAGGATAAAGGCTGCACAGATGAAATAGGAAACGAATCTAATGGGAAGGATTGGTAGGTAGAATTGAACAGAACGACAATAGGGGAGGCGCTATAGTGAACAAACTCAGCTAAATATATCAAGTTGTTGCAGATTAGAATGGTCTTGGAGGTTATGTATGTAGCGTCAACATCATCTTCTACATCCTGTGTCGGACCCAGTATGTGGGCATTACCTCATCTTTGGAGCAATGAAGGCGATCAGAATTCAGGCCCACTGTATGTAGACTACCATTATCCTTCTTTAGTGATGGTTTGTTGAATTTGGAATCTGCTAGGCGGATGACGTTCAATACTTTCGTTAATTAACTTTGGCTCTCTCTATCTAGGAGACTAAGTCCCTTGGTAGTCTGATTCTACAGAAGTACATACCTTAACATTATTGTAAAAAGACTCAAACACACGTCTCTAGCAGGGACCACCTTAATGATGATGAGGTCTTTTTGCAATATTGTCAAGGTACTACGTGCGTGACTCTATTGATATTTTAGTAGCTACTGGAATGATTATGGGACTGTGGGTGTGTATGTGAATGTCGCCGCATGAGCTTCTGGTACGAGTTCTGAATGTGGATCGCAAAGACTTTGGTGAATCCAAGCTGCTGGAGCAAATATTAGTGCGGGGTGGGAGCCGCGTACGAGTTACCATAAAAGGCCAGAGTCTGGTTCTTCTTCCATCGGACGGAGGTAAGAGGGACGATACCATGCGGCGCCGGGGGGGGACGAGGCTCGCGCGTACATCCGGTTCGCGTTGCGTCTGCCATGACGGAAGGTGAGTGCCCGAAGGGGTCGCTCGCCATACAAGAATTGTAAAGCAATAGGTCAGAGACCACCGTAGCCATTAACCGCAAACAGGATGAGGACGTGGCCTTCAGATAGTAGTCCTCCGATGATTGTGTCGCCCTCTGATCTGTCCCCATCGCGCCTCAACTTCTGCCTCTCATAACTCTGGTGATGCACTTTGCTAGGAGTCTGTAGGAATCCAACTAGTACAGTAGTCTGAACATATTGTAAAAAGATATACACACAAATCCGGCAACCAGTCTTTTTACAACCAGTCTTTTTACAATAATGTTAAGGTACTACTGTACATATCAGACTACCAAGGGACTTTGTCTCTTAGATAGAGCCAAAGTTTTTATCATTCCTCCACTGTTGGTACAGACCATATCCTTCGGGGATAAAGTTCTGCCACCACCGAGCATAGCCAGACATGCTGGCTCTGGTCTGGTTCTGTGTTTACTATGATAGTCCTCCGCTGTTTGATAAGCTTCACATGCTGAGGGTCTGGTGTAGTGTCTCCTTTTGGGCAGGTGCTGTGCCTGCCCCCTGGCTATTGAGCACTGCAGGGCACGTCTGAACTGGGACTGCATGATTGGGAATGCACCCCCTCTTTCCTGCTGTGGCTAACTACCTAGTGGCGAAATCTACTTGCCAAAGTCAGTCTTGGTGATGAGCTTGCTAGCGTCCTCATTGACTTCGCCGAGTGCGTCGCCAACAATGGGGATAACATTGCCGGTGTAGACTAACTTGTGAAGCAAATTTCGTGAAGAGAGTGTAGTGACCCGAAACTGACCTACAAGTCACACAAGATGGGTTTTCACGCCAGGCCACTCATTTTCGATCACGCCTACCGTACCTACGAAAACAAGAAAAACGAACAAAACCATGGCGCCCCTAGAGGGCGACGCGAATTGCTCCACAACCACGAGCCTCCATCGAACGGCTATTGGCAACATCGAAAGTAGACTTACAGACGAGTTCACCCCGGCAGCGGCGTTGTCTGATCTGCAGATTTGAACCCGAACGGGAGGCCAACCGACAGAGGTGCCGCCGAGGAGCCGCAGAGGAGCCCAGCACAGACATCGGGCCGGAAGGAGGTGCAGATGGTCCCGATGGACACGCGGAGCAACAGGCAGGGACTTAGTTCGATACCACATCTAACTTCAGTAGCCGCCGACTTCTATAGAAATGACGTTATCAACGGCTCCGGGACCTCGGCAGGCCGGGCTCATTTGATGATGAGCGAATTTGCCGTTGCACCGGCTCATTTGATAGATAACGGCGGCCGTAGAGCCATCAGAATAGCCCTACGGCTGCAGCACTTCATAGGGGATGTATTGGGGATGAATAGGTGCCATGGGCGCCATCATCGGGCCACCAGGAGAGGCCATGGAGCTCGACTCTCCCTATCATCGTTGTGCCGGCCGAGCCGACCGAACCCGACAGGGTGCTGTAGTCGCGCTGAAAATGCGCCGAGCGACCTGCGCCCAGAGGAGAAGTAGGAGAAAGTTGAGCATAAGGAGAACCTGACCATTCTCGACTTTCAACCCGCTTCTCCTTTGGGCGATCCGCCATTCCGAAATTAAAGCGCAAAGTCTGCCAATTTTGGTCCATTCTTCTATCTAGAAACGCCATTGTGGCACTGGATGATACGCCAAGTTGGGGCACGATTATTTGATGAGCAACGTCAAAAGATTGTTCATGAACGGACTCGTGACCAAGGCTGATTATGATTCAGCTCTTCGCGGGTATCAATGCACCATTGAATAAATGTTGAGTCTCGACCGGGTCGAAGCCAAAACATCTGTTTTGCAAAATACATGAAAGTAAGTAACGTATTGAAAGAGATATGAGCCGCTGTAGAGCTGACAAAGGACTATTTTTTGCATCCTGGAAAGTAGAAAAAGAGGGTCCAGAAATATAGGTGTCTAAACTTCCTATCCAATATCGGATTCCAGATCAGATACCTGCCAGCCATTCTAACCATGACGGGTTCTGGAGGCTGTTTGGGACGGGCCAGCCGACGCCCTCTTGACTTCTTGATTGCTACGAGCTCCCACGGGGTTTGTGCCGGCCCGTGGTGATCGAGCCTACACCTCCCCGCCTCGTCCTCCCTCTCGGCTCGAACCATTCGACGAACCCACCTCAAGGTGGCGACCCCCGCTGTCACGGATGATTGTGCCGCTGGTCGACAACTTCTTGCGATACATTCATACACCTCATATTCCCATAATCATGCACCAGCTACCGCGGATACGTCTTAAGCTAATAAAATGACGATAGAGTCACACACATAAGAGTGGCTCAACCCCTTTTGAACTGGGGTCTGGGGGCCCTACCTACAAGCAGGCGAGGGTCTCGCTCTCGGGGGATCGGGGGGAGAGCGCAACGCGCACTTCTTGCCCTCTCGCGCCGGAAGTCCAAGCCAGTCCGGCCGGACAGACAACATCAGTCATCAGTCTGTGCGGAGAGTCGGCGTTGATGCCCGGCTGGTTGCGTTGCCGGGGTAACTGGGAGCTGCTGCTGCGACAGTTTCACCGCATTCATTTCCGAGAAAATGGACGACGACCCATCGGATGCGAAGAGGCGACGGGATCATGCCCCCGATCCACGCGGGGGAGTTATACCGCGTACCCTGGACGACATCCATTCCGTGCTCGAGGAGCACGCAAGTCGGATCGAGACGCTCTCGGCCGCCAACAAAGCGCTGGAGGGAAGGAATACCGCCCTCGAGGAGAGGTGCAAGGCTCTCGATAGGAAAAGCGAGTCCCTCGAACGAGCGTGTGACGAACTGGAAGTGAGGTGCAGCTCATTGGAAAGATCCATCCAGGTGCTCAAGAAGGACGTCGACTGGACGTACTCGGCCCCTAACATCCCGCGCAACCACTGGATCGAGCAGGGACACGACGAGGATTACGCTGTCAACGTGAAAGGATGTCTCAGGCGAATCAAAACTGACGTGAATTACATTAGGGGTGGTGACGAAGACTACAACTGCGGTTGCTTGGACTACGAGGACCGATTGGCAATCATGCATGACGATGCACTGCTGCCTCATTTCAAGGAACTGGCGAATGCCATTCAACTGTCGAATGTCATTCAACAGATCGATATTGACAATATCGAAATGTGTCCGTCTGCGCTTAGTTTCCTGTTTCCGGCGATGGAGGGTAAAGTTAAGCTCGTCTGGATGGAACGCGTTATATTTCCCGCCGAGCATGTTACGGAATGTTATGAGATTATTGCCGCATCGATCAGGCGTAATCATGCATTGAAGGAACTGACATGGAGTGGCATTCGGATTCCATCAGATAAGCAAGCAGATCTGCTCATTGATTCTGTCATAGACAATTGGTCAATCAAAAATGTAAACCTGCGAGGCTGTTTTGGCCAAGAAGGCGTCAATGGATTCAGAGTGATGGCGACTATAATGACGTGTGGAAGACCTTTCCAGACGCTCGACTTTGGTGGAAACGGCCTGTCAGGCATTGATGACGTGGCGGCCGCACTGGCCACTAATCCGCAACTCGAAAGATTGGACTTGGCCGGGAACCAGCTCAATGACAGAGATGCCGAATTGATTGCACAAGCTCTGAAGCAGAATACAAACCTGCGAGAGTTGGAACTGGATGGGTACAACGTCACTCCCAATAACATCAATTTCACTGAGTTTGAAAAGATAAGAACAACCATCTATGACCCTTCAAGCTTGAATGCAATGGAATCTTGCAACCATACATGCTGGGTTGATTGCGTTGAGGAAAATGACCCCAATTACGTGGGAGGTAACGAGGATGGCATGACGCCTGAACAGCGGCGGCGACGCAAATTGTACGAGCTGTTGTCAGCGCGGCACGAGGAAGGCAGCAACGCGCGTCATCTGAACACAGAGCTGGGCGAGGGGGCATTCACTACCAGGCTTGTGCCCAGAGTGCTTGGATGCATCGAGCAATGGTCTGTTGATCGATCAACAGGTACACCACCGCCCCTTTCACTGTATTTCGAGTTGATGAAAAGTTGGAAGATGCCCGAACTACTCGAGCACGGTGATATTGATTAAAGGCAACCAAGTAATGAGATGACGACTTCATTTCAGGGCGTCAAATTTATCTATTTAACGACCTAGTTTGCAGGGTGGAGAGAGGCTGTTAGTATATTTACTAATTCTTAGTTGTTTGGAAGCCTCGCCGTGGAACTGGCCTCCTTCTCCTGGTGCCACCGCCACGGGTGGGTTTCATCCTTGGCGCTGCCTAGATTGTCTCGTTCGACCTCATCCATAGTGAGGCACGAGCCAGTGGAGGAGGCAGTTGAGTCGTTTCGCCAGCTCGATAATATGGGGACTTGATGTCAAATCAGCTCGAAGGCTGGGGCGCGTGGTTTTGGTTAACTCGAGACGCCGTCCCAGAGGGAGCCCCGAGGCATTCCCCTCCCCTTTTTCGGCGGTTCGATGCATTTTGGATTGCCGTAGCGATGTAGAGGGCAAAAATAGAGCTTTTTCCACAATACAACGAACTCTGGGAGGCTGTGTTTCGCTCTTACTTCATCCGCGCGCCCTCGAGGGAAGCTTCGGCGAGTGTCCCCGCTTTTGCGTTCGCGAACACGGGTGCGTCATCCCACGTCGTCCATCCGGGCCGTACTTCGGACACGACGGACGCCAGCCAGGCACAGCCCAAGGCGATCGAAAGCGAACGCGGCCGGAAGCCTTTTCGACGACCTGCGACGCGAGGAGGCCCCTCCGAGCACGGGAGGGTGCCGCACGAGGCGACTTCGGGCGGGAGATGCGTGCGCGGCCGACGCCCCTCCGCGACCGGCGTCGGAGGGACCGGTTTCGGATAGTTCCGCGGCTCCCGTCCCGAAAACGACCCCGCATAACGCCCTCCCAGGACCTCGAGGCCCGGCCTTCGACGCCCGAGCAACGAACTCCCCCCGCCGGGCCGATGGATTGGGCGGACACTCTCCTCGGCCCGACGAATCGGCAGACCGGGAATCGAAACGTCCGCCAAAAACACGAAAACCCCCTTCCCAGGACCTCTGTTGAGATTGGGGCCCGCCCCTCCCAACGAATACTGCGTGTGAGGCGCTGGCCTCAGTCTCTCGCCAGGGGGCCAACCCGCCAGCGGGGAGGGACCCCAGGGTCCTGAGAAGGGTGACGAAAACCCACCTCGCTACTAGCATAGCTTTTACCTAGCAAGCGATTTCGCGCGCTGACGGGCACAATGACAATGCGCGCAAACGTGTCTGCGCAACAAATCAAAGCACACGCGCAAAGCTAGCTAGCGGAGGTGGATTTCTAGCAAAAGCGAGTGCGGTTCTCTGCGGTCCAGGGGCCCCAACGAAGCTCCAGCTCGCCAGCCCCGAAAACAAGGAACAAGGGCCCGGACAGACAACAGACGTCACAGACGACAGTCAGGGGAGACTGGGAGCTGTACTCGGGCGACGGTTCATCCGCATTCATTCCAAAGGAAAATGGACGACGACCTATCGGATGCGAAGTGGCGCAGGGTCCGTGCCCCCGATCCTCGCGGGGGAGTTACAACACGCACTCTGGACGACATCCATTCCGTGCTCGAGGAGCACGCTCGTCAGATCGAGACGCTCGTGGCCGCCAACAAAGTGCTGGAAGGCAGGAACGCCGCCCTCGAGGAGAAATGCAAGGCACTCGATAGGAAAAGCGAGTCCCTGGAACGAGCGTGTGACGAACTGGAAGTGAGGTGCAGCTCTCTGGAAAGATCCATCCAGGTGCTGAGGAAGGACGTCAGCTGGACGTACTCGGCCCCCGACATCCCGCGCAGCCACTGGATTGACCAGGGACGCGACGAGGAATACGCCGATAACGTTGAAGAATGTCTCGAGCGCATCAAAACTGACGCGAGGCGCATTAGGAACGGGGAAGAAATCCACTACTGCGAATGCTTGGACAGCGAGAACCAAATGGCAATTCTGCATGACGATGCTCTGTTGCCCCATTTCAAGGAATTGGCAGACGCCATTCAGCTGTCAAATGGCAATGGAGAAATATGTATTGACAATATCGAACTGCGTTCGTCTGCGCTCGGTATCCTGTTTCCGGCGATGGAGAAGAAAATAAAAGGCATTTTCATGCGCGCAAGATTTCCTGGTCCAGATGTTGCAGAATGTTACGAGATTATTGCCGCATCGATCAGGCGCAACCACACATTGGAAACACTGACATGGATCGGCAATCAGATTCCGTCAGATGATCTAGCAGACCTGCTAATCAAATCTATTATTGACAATCGGTTCATCGAAAATGTAAGTATGCAAAAATGTTTCAGTCAAGAAGGAGTGAATGGCTGCCGATCGTTGGCGGCGTTAATGGTGTGTGGAAGACCTTTCAATTGTCTCGACTTCCGTAGAAACGGATTATTGGGCATTGACGATGTGGCGTCCGCACTGGCTACAAATCCGCAACTAGAAACATTGTTCATGACAGAGAACCAGCTCAATGACGGTGACGCCGTATTGATTTCACACGCCCTGAAGCAGAATACAAACCTGCAAACGATGTACCTGTATGACAACAACATTACTTCCACCGGGTTTGAAAAGATAGGAACAACCATCTACAATCCCTCGAGCTTGAATGCAGTGGAATCTTGCAACCATACATGTTGGGTTGATTGCGTCGAGCGAAATGACCAGGGAGGTAACTACTTCAGCATGGCACCACAACAGAGACAACGTCGCAAATTATACAAGCTGTTTTCAGCACGGCACGCGGAATGCAGCAACGCGCGTCATCTGAACGCAGAGCTGGGCGAGGGGGCATTCACTACCAAGCTCGTCCCCAGAGTGCTTGAGTGCATCAAACAATGTTCGATTGATCGATCAACAGATGCACCAGCGCCTCTTTCACTGTATTTCGAGTTGATAAAAAGTTGGAAGATTCCCGAACTGTACGAGCACCGTGATATGTTTTAAAGCTTACTTCCAAGTTATCACTACCAAATGACTTGTTCAAGCTGAGAAGACAGCTACAATTCAGGTTGTCAAATTTATTTATTTAACGATATAGTATGCAGGGAGGAGAGAGGCTAATAGTATCTTTGCTAATTCTCAGTCGTTTGGAAGCCTTGCCGTGGAACTGACCTCCCTCTTCCTGGTGCCAAAGAGACGGGTGGGTTTCCTCATTGGCGCTGACGACGCCGTCTCGTTCGACTTTGCCCATAGTGAGACACGATCCAGTGGAGAGGCAATTAAGTCGTTTCGCCAGCGCGATACTATGGGAACTCACTTGATGTCAAATCAGCTTGCAGGCTGGGGCGCGTGGTTTTGGTTAAGATTGAGATTTGCTCGGTTTTGACAAATTCTGTCGATGTTTCATCTCGTGCCAAACCTCTCCCCCTCATATCCTCCCCTTGCTCCTCTCGCAAACACTCGAGAATCTACCGAACGCACGGGGCGCCCCGCTGGGGCCGGCCCGATCCAGGGACGACACGTGGTCGGCCCAGCGGACATCCCGCGATCGAGCCGCTACCGGAGTCAAGACCGGTACGCCGGGGCAGGTTCGCCCAGCGGGTGCGAGCGCGAGGTTCCGCCGCGAGGGGTTCCGGTCCGTGCTGTCCGCATTGCCGAACTCGAGACGCCGTCCCGGAGGGAGCCCAGAGGCCTTCTTCCCCCGGCCCCCCTCCCTCCCACTCCGGCCCCCGAGGCTCGTACGAAACCCGCGCCCTCGAGGGAAGCTTCGGCGTGTGTCCCCGGTTTCGCGTTCGCGGCGACGGGTGCGTCGTCCCACGTCGTCCGAGCACTGCGGCAGAGGCACCCAGCGGGGGACCCGTTCGCGAGCGGGCATGGGGCAGCAGTCGACCGTCCTCACCATAGAAGAGCCTCCTCGACCCGTACTTCGGACACGACGGACGCCAGCCGTGCACAGTGCACGGCGATCGAAAGCGAACGCTGCCGGAAGCCCTTTTCGATGGCCTGCGCCACGAGGCCCCTCCGAGCACGGGAAAGTGCCGCACGAGGCTTCGTCGGGCGGGAGATGCGTGCGCGGCCGACCCCCATCCGCGACCGGCACCGAAGGCGGCCTCCCGTCCCGAAGATTCGGTGGTCCGAGAAAGCGTTCGGCTTCCGTCTGGTCGGGACGATCGCGGCCCCGCCCCGGCGCAGATCCCCCCGCCGCCCCGCCGCCGCTCTTCCGGCCGACGGCTCGAGCAACGCTCAGGACAGACTGACAGACTCGAGGAGGCCGAGGGCCGAGACCCGAAGCCGGCCGAGAGTCCCGTGCGTGACTCCCGGCGCCTCGCAACTCGCGACTCTCGGCATGCCCATAAGCCTTGCATGCTGTAGTAATGCTTCGGGTAACATGGATCGAAAAGCGATCGATCCGCGAAAC